>VHKM01000768.1:25000-252447 GCA_007210695.1 Neogobius melanostomus
GTAAACTCCTCCATATATGTTCAGTGCCTGATTACTGACGCATATGTGTCCTAGTGTTTGTAAGACCGTCTCCTCGCGTCGTCGATAGTACAGTCTCTCTTTCCCCGCGGTAAAAACAAACAGAGCCACCTGAGTCATAGGAGCGGACGCACGTGCGCACGGCCAAAGAGCGAGGGGAGGAGGCGGGACGTGCGCCAGAACAGCCAATGTCAGCCTCGCTCTCTTTGAGCTCTGGCCAATCAGAGCAGGGAGCTGCTCTGTGTGGGGCGATCAGCGGAGAAGAGAGAGAGACGGTGGAGGACTGCGCTGTAGTAGTGTCCGGGAGAATATTTTATTTCCCCGGGACAGACCATTAAAAAGAAGGACAATCAGGTAAAACCGGGACAGGTGGCAACACTAAGTTGTAGTAGTAATAGTAGTAATAGTAGTAGCAGTAGTAGTAGTAGTAGTAGCAGTTGTAGTAGTAATAGTAGTAGTAGTAGTAGTAGTAGTAGCAGTTGTAGTAGTAATAGCAGTAGCAGTAGTAGCAGTAGTAGCAGTAGTAGTAGTAGTAGCAGTTGTAGTAGTAATAGTAGCAGTAGTAGTAGCGTAGTAGTAGTAGTAGCAGTTGAGTAGTAATAGTAGTAATAGTAGTAGCAGTAGTAGTAGTAGTAGCAGTTGTAGTAGTAATAGTAGCAGTAGTAGTAGCAGTAGTATATACGTAAGGCGAGGCGGACTCTCGCTCGCCGGCTGACCAGTGTGAGTCCGTGGCGGTTCGTGGTAGTAGTAGTAGTAATAGCAGTAGCAGTAGTAGTAGTAGCAGTAGTAGCAGTAGTAATAGTAGCAGTAGTAGCAGTAGTAATAGTAGTAGTAGTAGTAATAGTAGTAGTATAGTAGTAGTAGTATATACGTACAGCGAGGCGGACTCTCGCTCGCCGGCTGACCAGTGTGAGTCCGTGGCGGTTCGTGGCCACACACTCGTATTCTCCGGCGTCCGTCTCGTTCTCATGACGCCGTTTGTAGAACTTCCTGATGAGCAGCGTCCCATTGGCCAACACGCTGACCCGGTCTCCGCCTCTGCCGTCTCCATAGCGACGCCGTTCCGTCTCCAGGCGACGCTGACAGGCCCCTCCCCTCCACCTCGCAGTCCAATAGGAGCGGCCGGTCCCTCACCGCGATGACGTCAGAGGGTTCTTTCAGGAAGTGCAGCTCCGAGGCTCCGCCCACCGCCGCTAAAGCACAAACATCAATGTTAGACCTTAGACACAGCGCCCCCTGTGGATGTAGACACTGAACTGGTGGATCTCGGGAGGTCGGCACTTGAAAAGTAGATCTTGGGTCAGAAAGGTTTGGCGCCCCCTGTGGTTCAGTGTGAAATAGGGCTGAACGATTAATTGCATTTGCAATTTTATCGCGATATGACACAACGCGATTTCGTAATCGCAGGGCACGCGATTTTGGAAGTGAATGAAGCAGCGAGATATGGCAGCAAAGTCCGCTCCGCCGCGTGCTTTTGTTTACGTCCCAGCCTAGTTAAGGTGCGCTAGATTGTGGATGTACAGTGAAAATATCAGCGTTTATCATGCAGCCACCGCGAAGGACTATTGCTTTCTTCTCTGTTAGCATTGCGTTAGCTGCAGCGCTCATCACGCCATTCTCTCGCTGCTACTACACGCGCTGATGATCACAGAAACTCCCTCACCTCCGGATTCTTACGTCTCTGCCTCCACAGGTGAGCCTGTGCTGCTTGTAAAGAGTAAAGAGTGGTTTGTGGCTTAGTTTAGGAGGCTTATGTTTGGGAATGTTGTGGATAAAGAACTTATCTCAAAAGCATAATGACGGTTCATGACGTAAAGTATCCGCGGAGGCGATGTGCCATGTGCCTCTATTTACCTTTGCATCTACGCATATGCGCTCCGTAGGTATTACAGACGCTAGATATAAACACTAAACTGCTGTATGGAAACTACGATCCGAGGCAGGACTCCGTGTCATGTCTTATTTTGCTGAGGAAATGCGCTGTTTACGCTGAAATGTCACTAAATGGCTGCGAGTCAAAGAGACGTGTCTGTGTTTGGCACCTCCTGTCTCCTTGCGTCACTGTGCTTCTTTCTTCATATTGTCCAAAGTTACATCCCAAAACCAAAATGCTGCTCCTAATTCCACTGTGTTTTGGCGTGTGCTCCATCTGGCCTCTCCGTGTCCATCAATAACATCTGAAGCAACTACGAGTTGCAGCTCAGACAGGGATTTGATTGGCCGAAATAATAAATAATCAATAGTTTATTTGCATTAATTGGGAGTTTGATTTCCTAAATTTTTTCCAACTAGTTAAAGCAGGCGTTTGTTCTTACTTTCCTGCACCTTAGTATGGGTGATGTTACTGACTGGATCAGTGAGTTTGATCTTTAAAAAAAAAAAATCTATATATATAATGTATCTTTTATTTATAGACTGTACTGTTAAGTTCAGACAGTTTTTAAGAAGTGCAGTCCACATGTTCACACATTTTGAATAGGTCAAACAACAATTTTGTTGCAATTTTCACTTCAAATTAATCTAATATTGTTTGTTATGAAACAGACTGATTTATTGCTTGTGTTAGGTGAAAAATACATTAGAAGAGGACCTTGCAACAATAATCGCATATTTAATCGCAATCGCAATATTGAAGAAAAAAATCGCAATTAGATTATTTTCCAAAATCGTTCAGCCCTAGTGTGAACTGTCCTGGTTTCTGATCACCTGGATATCGGCTCACTGAAACTGTGTTTACATGAACCTTTTCTCCAGTTCAGTTTTACCCAAATCTAAAAGATGTTCAGTGTAAGTCACATGACCTAACTTTGGGGAGCTTTTCTGTTGCATTTTTGCTGCGTTTTCATCTTTGTTTACGTCTCGTTTTTATTGCTGTTTAGACTCTTTTGTCAGGAAGCTTTTTAAGTTTAAATGACAGCAAGACGAGGATATGTGCTCGGTTCAGAGGTTAAAGGGATAGTTCAGGATTTTTGACATTGGGCCTCATTTCCTAGTTATCCAGAGTGTTAAAAAACAGAAGGTAGGAGTGCTCCACAGAACTGTTTTACTTATTTCTTGTTAAACGATGGTGCTCTTTGGTAAAGGGCTAAGTCCATGGGCAACAAAAGGAAAACAAAGTCAAGGCACTCATCTAGAAATAATATTAAAAAGCCTTTATTAAATCACAAAGGTAAAATGTGCTCCAACGCGTTTCGGCTAAGGGGCCTTCATCAGGGAGTGTAACCTGAATGGTAAAGAAAACCAAGCAATTAAAAGAACCTGTGAGACTAAGTACCAGGTGCTGGCGCCTAATTCATCAGCACACAGAAAAAACAAAAAACAGACAAAGGAGGCCATATCCAAAGTCCAACAGGAGGGGGCCTCGTAGCCAAAAAAGGCCAAAAAGAAGGAGGGTCACAAGCATAGATAAAGTTATAGAAAAGAGTTACAAATCCAATGTCAACAATTCTTATAAAAATGATGATACTCTAAATCCTCATTAAGTCCTGGTATTGTGTTGCTTTTAGCTTAAATATCCAAAACTCTCCCGTTGGTTGAATTGCTTTTGCCTATCACCTCCCCTTAAGGTGTGGGGTATATGATCCATACCTATAGCCCTAAGGATGGAGGGATCGTTGTTGTGTTTATCTCTGACATTTTCTTCATATTAAAGACTGTAAAAGCTAAACTAGAAGTGAATATTCTATTTGGGTGAATGTATAATATGGTTCTAGGATTATTGTGTTATGCAGTTGCTCCTGATGCTTTATCTAGTGTTGCCTAATAAAAAAGGCTCAAATTAATTTCTGTTTTTTTTTAATGTACTTGTTATACAACAGCAATTACACATTAAGTAATAATGCTAAAAACTGTTAAAAACCGTTTACTCTTTTATTGATTAATTTCCTGTTTATTTATTATAGATATGTTTATTAGGCCCGAGAGCCTGACAGGGTCCGGGCCTGTTGTTATTCTACAAGCAGTGCGCGGAGCGCACTGACGAAAGACGTGCGCGTAGCGCACGTCCCTAAAGAGCGCGGAGCGCTCAAGAACAGAGCGCGGAGCGCTCCCCATGCATTACACTGTAATAACGACACTCCCGGCACCACGACCTGTCCGGTGATATAAACGTGTGCCGCGAAAGCGGCACATTTGTTGCTGCTCGAAGAAAAAAAGGTGAAAACCACAGGCAAGGCGCAACATGGACAAGAAAGCAGTCGATGACGAGCGCAACGCGCTCGTCATCGACCATGGCCACTCACCAGCACTCAAACACTGCTAGAGTGACTCAGGGCATCGAGGCCTATCCGATAACATAGGTCTTTGCCGCGAAAGCGGCATATTTGCTTCTGCTCGCACAAAAATACCAAAAAAAAAACCCATTGGAAATATTGAAAAAGAACAGGTAAAAGACGAGCGCAACGCGCTCGTACTTGATTATAAACCCCACGGTTGGATTACTGGACGTGAGACCTTTCCGAATATATAAATATGCGCCGCCGAAGGCGGCGCTATATTGTTATTGTACGGGTTTTTCTTATTATTATATTATTAGGCCCGAGAGCCTGACAGGGTCCGGGCCTGTTGTTATTGTACAGGCAGTGCGCGGAGCGCACTGACGAAAGACGTGCGCGTAGCGCACGTCCCAAAAAGAGCGCGGAGCGCTCAAGAAACAGAGCGCGGAGCGCTCCCCATGCATTACACAGTAATAACGACACTCCCGGCACCACGACCTGTCCGGTGATGTAAGCGTGTGCCGCGAAAGCGGCACATTTGTTGCTGCTCGAATAAAAAAAGGTGAAAACCACAGGCAAGGCGCAACATGGACAAGAAAGCAGTCGATGACGAGCGCAACGCGCTCGTCATCGACCATGGCCACTCACCAGCACTCAAAACACTGTTAGAGTGACTCAGGGCATCGAGACCTATCCGATAATATAGGTCTTTGCCGCGAAAGCGGCATATTTGCTTCTGCTCGCACAAAAATACGGAAAAAAAAACCCATTGGGAAATATTGAGAAAGAAGAGGTAAAAGTCGAGCGCAACGCGCTCGTATTTGACAATAAACCCCACGGTTGGATTACTGGACGTGAGACCTTTCCGAATATATAAATATGCGCCGCCGAAGGCGGCGCTATATGTTATTGTACGGGTTTTTCTTATTAGGCCCGAGAGCCTGACAGGGTCCGGGCCTGTTGTTATTGTACAGGCAGTGCGCGGAGCGCACTGAAGAAAGACGTGCGCGTAGCGCACGTCCCAAAAAGAGCGCGGAGCGCTCAAGAAACAGAGCGCGGAGCGCTCCCCATGCATTACACAGTAATAACGACACTCCCGGCACCCCGACCTGTCCGGTGATATAAGCGTGTGCCGCGAAAGCGGCACATTTGTTGCTGCTCGAAGAAAAAAAGGTGAAAACCACAGGCAAGGCGCAACATGGACAAGAAAGCAGTCGATGACGAGCGCAACGCGCTCGTCATCGACCATGGCCACTCACCAGCACTCAAAACACTGTTAGAGTGACTCAGGGCATCGAGGCCTATCCGATAATATAGGTCTTTGCCGCGAAAGCGGCATATTTGCTTCTGCTCGCACAAAATACGAAAAAAAAATCCATTGGGAAATATTGAGAAAGAAGAGGTAAAACACGAGCGCAACGCGCTCGTATTTGACAATGAACCCCACGGTTGGATTACTGGACGTGAGACCTTTCCGAATATATAAATATGCGCCGCCTTTGGCGGCGCTATATTGTTATTGTACAGGTTTTTCTTATTCTTATTATTATTATTATTTTTCTTCTCCCCCCCTCGGAGCCAGTTTCGGCAACTTCCCACTGACGAAAAGTCCTGATTTTTTGCCCAAAATTCAATTAGGTGAAAAAAAAAACCTTCACATCTCCAAAATGTAAAAATTCAAAAAATGGCGCGTGAGCGCCCCCTGGAAAAACCACGTTAACATTGCGCCCTATGGCCAGACCCTCAAAATCCCGAAATCCCCAAAAATTTTTGTTCGTCGTAGACGAACAAATTCGGCACAGTGATTGGTCACGTGAAGCCAAACAAAAAAAGATATTATGCGGTTGCTAGGCAACCATCAGGAGGGCGGCCATATTGGCCAGAAGAGCGATCTGGCGCCGAAGGCGCCATTTCGTGCCCTCGCATTTGAACGAACTCGTCCTAGGCCGTTGAACGCAGCGACTCCCCGTTCGCTCCAGATCATCTACACAAGTGGGACATCAAAAGTTATTAAAAACTTTCTAATAGGATTAACGGTGTTGTCATGGCAACGCCATGAATTCGGTGTCCATTTTTAGCGCTCGCCGCCGCGTTCAAACAGTCATAACTCCCACATACTGTGGCCGATTTGAGCGAAACTTGAATCGTTGGTCGAGTCGTCGACCCCGGATGTTTTGATATATGAAATATGAAAATGGGCGCAATAGCGCCCCCTGCAGAGCACCAAATAAAAATGAATGAGGAAAAAAATTGAACTTTGTCGTAGACAAACGAAATTTGGCACAGACATCCGTCATGTGACCCCGAACAAAAAACGTATTGAGGCCACGCCCCTTTTCCCACCGTGTTGCCATGGCAACGACCCGATGTCAACTTTGGCGCAGCCAAACCAAACTTAGTACACGCGTGCGTCATGACTGTCTGAACAAAAAGTACATTACATGGTTGCTAGGCAACCAACAGGAGGTCGGCCATTTTGGGAAAATTGAGTAATCTGGCGCCGAAGGCGCCATTTCGTGCACTCGCATTTGAACGAACTCCTCCTAGGGCGTTGAACGCAGCGACTCCCCGTTCGCTCCAGATCATCTACACAAGTGGGACATTAAAAGTTATTAAAAACTTTCTAATAGGATTAACGGTGTTGTCATGGCAACGCATGAATTCGGCGTCCGTTTTCAGCGCTCGCCGCCGCGTTCAAGAGTCATAACTCGCACAAACTGAAGCCGATTTGAGCGTAACTTGAATCGTTGGTCGAGTCCTCGACCCCAGATGTTGTGATATAGGAAATTTGAAAATGGGCGCGATAGCGCCCCTGCAGACCACCAAATAAAAATGAATGAGGAAAAAAAATTAACATTGTGTAGACAAAAGAAATTTGGCACAAACATCCGTCACGTGACCCCGAACAAAAATGTCATTGAGGCCACGCCCCTTTTCCCACCGTGTTGCCATGGCAACGACCCAGTGTCAACTTTGGCGTAGCTAAGCCAAAATTGGTACACGCATGCGTCACGACCGTCCGAACAAAAAAGTACATTACGTGGTTGCTAAGCAACCAACAGGAGGTCGGCCATTTTGGGAAAAATCGAGTGATCTAGCGCCGAAGGCGCCATTTCTCCTCTTTGCTCTTTTATAGTCTCGACCTAGTGCGGCAGGTAGGGCGCGGCAGCGCCTCCCGGTTATTGGGGCGGCGTGCGGCCACCGGCGTCAACCGGCCAAACGAGACCCTCGAGGGCCTCTAAATGCCGCTTGCGGCTTTAATTATTATTATTATTATTATTATTATTTTTCTTCTCCCCCTCAAAGTCCACTTTCCCACTGACGAAAAGTCCTGATTTTTTGCACAAAATTCAAACACGTGAAAACAAAATTCTTCACATTTAGAAAATATTAAAAATCAAAAAAATGGCGCGCCAGCGCCCCCTGGAAATCAAAATTACATTGCGCCTATGGAGATGCCCGAAAACTTGACTTCGTCGTAGACGAAAAAAATTCGGCACAGTGATTGTTCATGTGAAGCCAAACAAAAACACATATTACGCGGTTGCTAGGCAACCATCAGGAGGGCGGCCATATTGGCCAGAAGAGCGATCTGGCGCGAAGGCGCCATTTCGTGCCCTCGCATTTTAACGAACTCGTCCTAGGGCTTTTAACGCAGCGACTCCCCGTTCGCTCCAGATCATCTACACAAGTGGGACATCAAAGTTATTAAAAACTTTCTAATAGGATTAACGGTGTTGTCATGGCAACGCCATGAATTTGGCGTCCATTTTCAGCGCTCGCCACCGACTTCAACAGTCATAACTCGCACATACTCTGGCCGATTTGAGCGAAACTTGAATCGTTGGTCGAGTCCTCGACCCCGGATGTTTTGATATATGAAATTTGAAAATGGGCGCGATAGCGCCCCCTGCAGAGCACCAAATAAAAATTAATGAGGAAAAAATTTGAACTTTGTCGTAGACAAAAGAAATTTGGCACAGACATCCGTCACGTGACCCCGAACAAAAAATGCATTGAGGCCACGCCCCTTTCCCCACCGTGTTGCCATGGCAACGACCCGATGTCAACTTTGGCGCAGCCAAACCAAAATTGGTACACGCGTGCGTCATGACAGTCCGAACAAAAAAGTACATTACATGGTTGCTAGGCAACCAACAGGAGGTCGGCCATTTTGGGAAAAATCGAGTGATCTGGCGCCAAAGGCGCCATTTCGTGCCCTCGCATTTGAACGAACTCCTCCTAGGGCGTTGAACGCAGCGACTCCCCGTTCGCTCCAGATCATCTACACAAGTGGGACATCAAAGTTATTAAAAACTTTCTAATAGGATTAACGGTGTTGTCATGGCAACGCCATGAATTCGGCGTCCATTTTCAGCGCTCGCCGCTGGGTTCAAAGAGTTTTAACTCGCACATACTGGCCGATTTGAGCGAAACTTGAATCGTTGGTCGAGTCGTCGACCCGAATGTTGTGATTTAGGACATTTGAAAATGGGCGCGATAGCGCCCCCTGCAGAGCACCAAATAAAATGAATGAAGAATAAGATCAAACTTTGTCGTAGACAAAAGAAATTTGGCACAGACGTGCGTCACGTGATCCCGATAAAAAAAGTCAATCATGGCCACGCCTCTTTTCCTATCGTGTTGCCATGGCAACCACCCGGTGTCAACTTTGGCGCAGCCAAACCAAAATTGGTACACGCGTGCGTCATGACTGTCCGAATAAAAAAGTACATTACATGGTTGCTAGGCAACCAACAGGAGGTCGGCCATTTTGGGAAAAATCCAGTGATCTGGCGCCGAAGGCGCCATTTCTTGCCTTTGCTCTTTTATAATCTCGACCTAGTGTGGCAGGTAGGGCGCGGTAGCGCCTCCCGGTTATTGGGGCGGCGTGCGGCCACCGGCGTCAACCGGCCAAACGAGACCCTCGAGGGCCTCTAAATGCCGCTTGCGGCTTTAATTATTATTATTATTTTTCCTCTCCCCTAAAAAGCCAGTTTCGGCAACTTCCCACTGATGAAAAGTCCAGAATTTTTGCCCAAAATTCAATTAGGTGAAAAAAAAAAACTTCACATCTCCAAAATGTAAAATTCAAAAAAATGGCGCGTCAGCGCCCCCTGGAAAAACCACGTTAACATTGCGCCCTATGGCCAGACCCCTCAAAATCCCGAAATCCCCGAAAGTTTTAGTTCGTCGTAGACGAACAAATTCGGCACAGTGATTGGTCACGTGAAGCCAAACAAAAAAAGATATTATGCGGTTGCTAGGCAACCATCAGGAGGGCGGCCATATTGGCCAGAAGAGCGATCTGGCGCCGAAGGCGCCATTTCGTGCCCTCGCATTTTAACGAACTCGTCCTAGGCCGTTGATCGCAGCGACTCCCCGTTCGCTCCAGATCATCTACACAAGTGGGACATCAAAAGTTATTAAAAACTTTCTAATAGGATTAACGGTGTTGTCATGGCAACGCCATGAATTCGGCGTCCATTTTTAGCGCTCGCCGCCGCGTTCAAACAGTCATAACTCCCACATACTGTGGCCGATTTGAGCGAAACTTGAATCGTTGGTCGAGTCGTCGACCCCGGATGTTGTGATATAGGAAATTTGAAAATGGGCGCGATAGCGCCCCCTGCAGAGCACCAAATAAAATTAATGAGGAAAATTTTTTAACTTTGTCGTAGACAAAAGAAATTTGGCACAGACATCCGTCACGTGAACCCGAACAAAAAAGTCATTGAGGCCACGCCCCTTTCCCAACCGTGTTGCCATGGCAACGACCCGATGTCAACTTTGGCGCAGCCAAACCAAAATTGGTACACGCGTGCGTCATGACTGTCCAAACAAAAAGTACATTACATGGTTGCTAGGCAACCAACAGGAGGTCGGCCATTTTGGGAAAAATCGAGTGATCTGGCGCCAAAGGCGCCATTTCGTGCCCTCGCATTTGAACGAACTACTCCTAGGGCGTTGAACGCAGCGACTCCCCGTTCGCTCCAGATCATCTACACAAGTGGGACATCAAAAGTTATTAAAAACTTTCTAATAGGATTAACGGTGTTGTCATGGCAATGCCATGAATTCGGCGTCCATTTTCAGCGCTCGCCACCGCATTCGAAGTGTCATAACTCGCACATACTGTGGCCGATTTGAGTGAAACTTTAATCGTTGGTCGAGTCGTCGACCCCGTATGTTGTGATTTAGGACATTTGAAATGGGCGCGATAGCGCCCCCTGCAGAGCACCAACAAAAAATGAATGAGGAAAAAAATTGAACTTTGTCGTAGACAAAAGAAATTTGGCACAGACATCCGTCACGTGACCCCGAACAAAAAAGTCATAGAGGCCACGCCCCTTTTCCCACCGTGTTTCCATGGCAACGAACCGATGCCAACTTTGGCGCAGCCACACCAAAGTTGGTACACGCGTGCGTCATGACAGTCTGAACAAAAAGTACATTACATGGTTGCTAGGCAACCAACAGGAGGTCGGCCATTTTGGGAAAAATCGAGTGATCTGGCGCCGAAGGCGCCATTACTTGCCTTTGCTCTTTTACAATCTCGACCTAGTGTGGCAGGTAGGGCGCGCAGCGCCTCCCGGTTATTGGGGCGGCGTGCGGCCACCGGCGTCAACCGGCCAAACGAGACCCTCGAGGGCCTCTAAATGCCGCTTGCGGCTTTAATTTCTGTTTATTTTCTGTTTATTTCTGTGGTGTTTTTTGCTGAGTCTTGAACTTGACGTTGTTCAAACACAGACTGACCTCCCCCCCTCCCTCACAGCGGGGGGGGGGAGGTCAGAGGTCCGAGGTCGCTCCATTCACATGTTAATAAACAGGAGGAACATAATGGTGTCTGTGTTTAATTCAGGAGAGCAGCACTTCAGCTCCAGTTCCCACACTCGACCGTCACACGTCACGTCACGTCTGCACCGTCACGTCTGCACCGTCACGTCTGCACCGTACGTCTGCACCGTAGTCTGCACCGTCACGTCTGCACCGTCACATCTGCACCGTCACATCTGCACCGTCACATCTGCACCGTCACGTCTGCACCGTCACGTCTGCACCGTCACATCTGCACCGTCACGTCTGCACCGTCACATCTGCACCGTCACGTCTGCACCGTCACGTCTGCACCGTCACGTCTGCACCGTCACGTCTGCACCGTCACGTCTGCACCGTCACGTCTGCACCGTCACGTCTGCACCGTCACGTCTGCACCGTTTCCCTGACCCTGCTCCCTTTTCTGTCACTAAACCCACGAGTGTCTCCTATATCAGCCTCGTCATCGTTATACAGCCCCATCAAAGGGTTCACCTCTTATTCATGCAGCCCTTACAGTTGAAGACTTTAGTGGCGCTAGGCTAGTGCTAGGCTAGTGCATGTCTATGGTAACTAGTAGCCTGCATTAAAAACCTCTTCAAAATCATGGGCTCATCCTCCAAATGTTGCCATGTCTGATTTGTAGAAAGCTCCTTTGTGATGTTCACGTGTAGTAACGCAGGTAAACAAACGACTGTAGATCCGGTAACCGAGCAGATCACTCCGCCGCTGCGTTAGCTTACAGCCACGAAGCTGATGCTGCTCAAATATAAGTTATTTTAAATGATTCTATTAACACATTTATATGGTTAGTCTGGTGTTATAAGTGATTTGCCTCAGGTGCACTGTGGAGTGGGTCAGACTGTTTTTAATGCAGGCTAACTGATACCATAGACTGCACTAGCCTGAGACTAGCCTAGCGCACTAGACTCTTCAAATATAAGAACTGCATCAAATTAAAAAAACATATATATCTCCAGACATCAACAACACTCTGGATAACTGAGTCTAAAATCGTGAAGTATCCCTTTAATCTGTGTCCAGGATCAGAACATGATTTTGACTTTTCTGCCTCTTAACCCTCAGAATCTTCTAACCTCGGCCTCAGCCAAGTGCACTTTCTCCAGTTCAGCTTTACCCAAATCTAAAAGCTCACGGTAACGCCTCATTTGAAAGCTGAGACCTACAAAACTGATCTAGAAGTCTCTTTTTCCCTGCGTCCTTGTTTTCAGTCCTGATCTTTTCCTTTCAGGATCAGCAGGTCCTAAACAGAATCAGAGATAAACATGCTCTCTGTGAATCCTGCCCCCTAGTGTTTCATCTCAGAGCTAAGTTCAATCATGACACATTTAAACCTCTTAACCCCCGCCTGAACTGAGCACGTTTCCTCCAGGTCGACTTTACCCAAATCTAAAAGCCTCTTAAAAAACTGTCAAACCACGACTGAAAAGAGACAAAACGTTACGATCAGTTTTGTCCCAGTTTTTAAATCTCAGCTTTTTCATTTGGCGTTTGGACATTTTTTTTATCTTTAACTGTTCTATATATTATACGTTTATTTGTATTTTGTAGCACTAACCCTCATAAGGTTTTGTAGGCCTTCCCTGTGCAGGCTCTGACAACAGTGAAATAAACAAATACATTTGCTCCTAATGCTCGATATGATCATAATCTGTTGATTCAGGGACAGGATTAAAGGAAATTACTTGGTTGTTTCAGCTTTTCCCCCATTATTATTATTATTATTATTATTATTATTATTATTATTATTTTTTATTATTATTATTATTATTATTATTATTATTTGTATTATTTATTTATTTTTTTCAATTTTATTTAATTTAATTAATTTTTTTGCCCAGTGTTTCTCCCATTTTTCCCTTAATTTATGCTAATTTATACTACTAATATATATATATTTAATTGATTCCTCATTGTTGCACATGTCCTGCCATGGCTGATGAACCTGATGTTGTGAATGTGCAGATCTTTTATGCTTCTGTTTTCGACACATACTTTAGTATCGATATCGTTAAAGGACTGGTATTGAAAACGTACTAACTAACGTAACAACTAACTAACCCGCAGTTAACCAGTTAACCAGCAGCTCTGCAGACTCCACTCTTTCTGTTTAAACAGAGTTAAGTCGCTCCACAGCTTTGGGCCACTGTGACATTTACTAAAACCTCTTAACCCCGCCTGGACTGAGCTTCTGCTCCAGTTTGGCTTTACCCAAATCTAAAGCTTCTTCAATAAACATAATGACGACGAAACTGAGACAAAAAGAGACCAAAGAATATCGACAGGGGCAGACATGTTTTACTTCTTTCTGCTCCTTGTAGATGAGTTTTGTAGGTCTTAGCTTTCAAATGAGGTGTTACTCTGGCCTAGAGGCTGAAGCTTTTAGATACGAATACGAAAACTTTATTGTCCACAAAGGTGGAAACTTGTCTTTGGTTTCACCTTTAAGACACATAAACATCCACATCCAGAACATCATCATGCGGCTCCACATTTCCTGTACATTTGCAGTAAAAGTCTTAAAACATTGGAAAAGGCAAAACGATGCTAATGCTTTATCAGCAAGAACAGCTTCTCTTACAACTTTAAAGAGTTTACGCTTTTACTGCTCTCGGCACAAGGAGTTCTTATAAATGTCTCTGTGAGTATGACTCTACATCTCCGTCCTGACGACAGTGGTTCAAACTCATGGTTTAGCGAGTGGGAAGAGTCGTTTATGATGCGACTGCCTTCTGTTCCAGGCGCTCCTCATAAGGCTCTCCAAAGATCTCTGTGGTTCCTAATGATCTTTGAGCTCATGTTCATGATCCTCTGGAGTTTGTTCTTATTCTTCATGCTAAGGTTTCCACATCAGCATGTTAAAGCTGAGGACACTCTCCACAAGGCTCATACACGTTTCAACAATAGATCAGCTCACTCCAAAATTATTCAGTTTGAGAAGCAGATACAAACGTTGTGAGCACCTCTTATAAATAAGTCAGTGTTTTTAAGAAAGGCGAGGGCTCCATCTGTGTGTGAGCCGAGATATTTGAATCTGTACAGGAGTCAGTGCCTCACTGTCGCACAATGAGCTCCTTTGTTTTAAGAACATTTATCTCTAAAACGTTGTCCACACACCACTGGTGTAACATAGACATGTTTTTAAAATACTGACTCTCCGTCGCAGTATTCCTTTCTGTAATAAAGCGACCAGCGCTGTATCATCAGCATATTTAAATAGTTTAAAAGATTTGTTTTGAATTTGAAAAGCATTTGTGTAAATAGAACAAGCAAAGGAGATAAAATTGTCCCCTGAGGTGCGCCTGTATTTAACACAGTCTCTTCTGAGATGTCAGAACCAGAATAACTCTCTGACAAAAAGTCTCTGATCCACTTCATTATACCTCCATTAACACCGAGGTCTGAAGTCTGTGCACCTGTATAGAAATGAAGCTGACGCACAGTGATCAGAGGCCTGGAGATTTGGGTAAAGCTGAACTGGAGGGAAAGCGCTGGGTTAAGGCGAGAGGTTAAACTACATTGACTCAGTCCAGAATCCTCGGCTGTGACGGAGACGAGGCCGAGGTCAGAGGTCAGAGGTTCGAGGTCAGAGGTTCGAGCTGAAGTGTGAGAACCTCAAGTTCAAGAGCAGCTCCTGAATAAAGCTCAGACACGGGACGTCCCGTATCGGCCCCTCCGGCCCCTCCCCTCACACCCCGGGGCTAATCCTCATTAAGGCTCGAGCTGCAGCTGCTCCAGGTCTAGACCCGGATCATCTGTCTCTGGGTCAAGTTCAGGTTCAACAAAACATGTACATCAGCGACCTGTCACAGTGCTTCAAACAAAACATGTACATCAGCAACCTGTCACAGTGCTTCAAAACAAAACATGTACATCAGCGACCTGACAAATGTAATCAGCACCTGTCACAGTCTTCAAAACAAACATGTACATCAGCGACCTGACAAAACATGTACATCAGCGACCTGTCACAGTGCTTCAGACAAACATGTACACACCTGCAAAAAAAAACAGACATCAGACCTGTCACAGTCCTTCAAAACAAAACATGTACATCAGCCAACGCTGTCACAGTCCTTCAAAACAAACATGTACATCAGCGACTGACAAACATGTACATCAGCGACCTGTCACAGTGCTCAGAAACATGTACATCAGCGACCTGTCACAGTGCTTCAGAACAAACATGTACATCAGCGACTGACCTGTATCAGCACGTCACTGCTCAGAACAAAACATGTACATCAGCGACCTTCCAGTGCTTCAAAAACATGTACATCAGCGACCTGTCACAGTCCTTCAGAACAAACATGTACATCAGCGACCTGTCACAGTGCTTCAGAACAAAACATGTACATCAGCGACCTGTCACAGTCTTCAGAACAAAACATGTACATCAGCGACCTGTCACAGTGCTTCAGAACAAAACATGTACATCAGCGACCTGTCACAGTGCTTCAGAACAAAACATGTACATCAGCGACCTGTCACAGTGCTTCAGAACAAACATGTACATCAGCGACCTGTCCAGTGCTTCAGAACAAAACATGTACATCCGCCTGTCACGTGCTTCGAACAAACTGTACTCAGCGACTGTCACAGTGCTCAGAACAAACATGTACATCAGCGACCTGTCACAGTGCTTCCATCTGCTCTGATCGTTCTGTTTCAAGTCGAGTTAATCCGACTCTACAGAAAAGTCCAGATGTTTCTCCAGACCAACATCTGTCCTGTGTCTGAATATCGTCTCCACTTTAAGAGGAAATAATCTGAGCTGAAGCCTGTTTAACCTCTTAACCCCCGCCTTAACCAGGACTCTTTACCCAAATCTAAAAGCTTCAGCTCTGGAGTGACGCCTCATTTGAAAGCTAAGCCTCACTAAACTGATCTGAGCTTCTTCCTCGTTATTGTCTTTAACTAAACAGTCACAGAATAAAAACATTTTAAATCTGGCTCCATTTTGTTCATTTATAAAACATCTTATTTCCTCACATTTGTGCAGTGATCACATGTTTGTCCTGATTGAGTTGTTTTAGTCGGACAGAAGACAGGTCGCCTCCACCACCAGGGGCGCTGAGGACGATCACAGTAAAGCAGGTAAACAAAGCTTCTGTGTGACTAAAAGAACAAACAGTAAAGGTAAAGTCAGTTTAAGTTCTTTAGAGGAACTGGAGGAAAAGACACACATTGTTTTTCCAGATTAAATCCTAAAGGAAACGAGAGAAAACCTAAAAACTTCAAACTTCACAAACTTTATATTTGACAGAAAGAAAAAGACTCGACACGAGTAAAGTCACAAATGGAAATCACTAAACTGTCCTAAATCACCTGAAATAACCTTTATGTTTCTTTATATTGAACAGACGACAGACGAGCCTAAGGGTCGTGAGGTCACAGGGTCATGGGAAGAGCCCCGCCCCTCCTCTGTGTCCCCCCCCTCCTCTGTGCCCCGCCCCTCCTCTGTGCCCCACCCCTCCTCTGTGTCCACGACGACGACGTCAAAACAACAATACAACAAAGGACAAAGAAGCTTCTCCTGCTGTTACTTTGCAATATGCAAATACATATAATATACAAATATCATATAATACTGCAATACTATATAATACTACAAATACTATATAATACTGCAATACTATATAATACTACAAATACTATATAATACTGCAATACTATATAATACTACAAATACTATATAATACTACCAATACTTGTACTGCTCATGGCCAGTTCAGGGTCAGAACCAGTTTGGACTGAAATCAAATGTTTCCTGTAGATCTGAGGCCGTTACATTTTTAAAACTCCAGAATATTTGTCACAGAACCAGGACAGATCAAAGCTGTGAAAGATCAGGAAGTGTGAGGAACTTTGTTTAATAAACTGGGGAGAAACAGGAACAATATTAGTATTTAGCAAAATGAGGAATAATGTGTAAAAAAATAATATATTAGTGATTAAAAATGACAAAAAATCAGGGAAAAGTTGGAACCAAAAAAACATGTGTAAAAAAACCTGGTCAAACCTTAGACAGTTTTTATGACTTAATGAATCTGAGCTGAAACAAAAGTCTTTTCCTGTAATCCTGTCTCTGGACCGACAGCATCAACATCTGGATCTAAGAGAGATTCTTTTTTCAGAAGAACCAGAAGAACCTGAACCTTTTTCTGATTCCAGACTCAGAGCGACGGCTTTAGACTTTTACACGTAGAGACAAAGAATGAGAGGGAACGTTTTATATGTTTATCTTTTTAGATTATTTCTGATGATCAGGTTTAATGTAAATAAATCTCACTTTCCTTCAGCGGCTCAGACTCTTTTATTTTTCCTGCAGACGTGGCTTTGAGACTAAACTCTGTGATCGTGTTTATTCACAGTTAAACCTAAACATAACTGATTTAAAAAGATGGATCTGTAAATAAATCAAAGCCTCACGTCTGCAGCTCAAACACTCTCAAAGAAATAAACCTTTAAAAACATAAATACAACCCGACGAGTCAGGTTTAAACGTGAGGTTTTACTTTGTGACATTTTAGTAAACATTTGCTCAGAGGGATTTTGGATCTGAGTTATTATCTGTGAAATTAAAACTTCTCCTGTTTTTTTTTAATTCAAAGCTCAATAAACGTGTCAGGGATCAGAACTGTGGAAAATCCTTCCAAATCTACTCGATGTTTAGTCGTGTTTGAACCAGTGAAACATGAAACGAGGTCTGTTTATATTTGTGAAAGTCAGATCCAGATGTGTTTCAGTTAAAGGTTTTAAGTTTGGACTAAAAGATGAAACTGTGAACTTAATCAGATTTAGAAGAAGCAGATCTGAGTGAACGTCAAAGTCACCAGAGAGTGGATATTCATGTGTTATTCATGTGTTATTCATGTGTTATTCATGTGTATTCATGTGTTATTCATGTGTTATTGTTATTCATGTGTATTCATGTGTTATTCATGTGTTATTCTTGTTATTCATGTGTTATTCATGTGTTATTCATGTGTTATTCAGTGTTATTCATGTGTTATTCATGTGTTATTCATGTGTTATTCATGTGTTATTCATGTGTTATCATGTGTTATCATGTGATGATCTGACTCAGTATCAGGCAGGAAAAAGCTTCAGTCTTTTCCTTTGTGGTTGAATATGTTTGTATTGATTTAAATGCAAACAAATAAACCTCATTCATGTTTTTGTGAAGATTGGTTTTAGTTTCCAGGTGAAAGTTTAAAGGACGTGAGGCTGTTTCAAACTGAAGTCTTTGGGTTTCGTTTTTAGAGTCGACGTCTGCAGAACACGACTCTGATGTTTGACTCTGGACTTGACCCTCTGACCATCTGATCCTCTGACCCTCTGACCCTCTGACCCTCTGACCCTCTGACCCTCTGACCCCTGACATCTGACCCTCTGACCTCTGACCCTCTGACCCTCTGACCCTCTGACCCTCTGACCATCTGACCATCTGACTCTGCCCTCTGACCCTCTGACTCGACCTCTGACCTCTGACCTCTGACCATCTGACCTCTGACCCTCTGACCCTCTGACCCTCTGCCTTGACCCTCTGACCATCTGACCCTCTGACCCTCTGACCCTGCCCTCTGACCTCTGACCCTCTGACCTCTGACCCTGACCCCCCTCACCCTCTGACCTGAGTCCAGACAAAGCTCTGGACCAAAGTCTGCAGAGCCACAAACAAGACTCTCCACACATTCACATTTACACAAACATGTGTTTCAGACTCTGCTGTCAAAGCTTCAGCTCCATCGGGAAAAATCACTGAAACTTTACAAATCTACAAAATCAGCCACGGAATCACAGAGCTCAGAAACCAGACTCTCTCCAGAGACCAGGTCAGATCTTCTACATCCAGTTTATCCACAAAGACACAAAGAAACCACGAGGAAGCTCTTCAAACAGGAGACAAAGACTTCCTTAGAGCATAAACATAAATGATTTATGTAAAAAAAAAACTCCAAGAATTATTTACACAGAGATAAAACAATTCCTCTCGTTTTGATGCAGTGATTTATTTTATCTTAATTTAAGAGTAAATATTTCGTCCAGGACAGACGTGACTCATCTGAAGAACATTTCACGCATTTGACTTTTTGCAGCTGAAACAGGACCTGGATTCTGAGACGGGACTGACCTGAGCTGAGTCCAGAGAGGAGCAGGAGCAGCTTCAGCATCTTCAGCCTGAGGTCCAGGAGGTCCAGGAGGTCCAGGAGGTCCAGGAGAACACGGGAGTATCCACACAAATATCCAGCAGCGCGTCCTCTGGTCCCGGGTTGTCTCCTCGTCTCTTTGTCTTCAGTGTCTCCTCACTTCATGTCTCTGTGACTCTGTGACTCAGGGCCGCTCGCTCGGGCCCCGGAGCCCAGACGGAGGAGGAGCCGGGGCCATCTGCATAAATCTGCATACATTTGAATATGTTAATGAGCGCAGACGTGCAGCTCCTCAAACACACCACAGGCTCAAGAGTTTAAAAAAACGTTTTAAACTTTATATTTGAATCAGCTTTGCCTTATTTGTTTGACCTTTATTTAAAGGACGGTGGCTCAGCGGTTAGTGCTCGTGCTTCACAGTGAGAAGGTCTCGGGTTCGATTCCCACCTGGACAGGCCTTTCTGTGGAGTTTGCATGTTCTCCCTGTGTCTGTGTAGTTTCCTCTACCACTAAAAACATGTACAATAGGCCAGGCTGAATGAGAGTGTGTTTGAGAGAGTGGGACAATCCAGTGGGGCTTGTTTACATGCATGAGACCCACAGGTGAGAGTAGCTGTGATTTAAGGGGAGGAGCCAGGCCAAGCTCAACTCCTCCCTATGGTCTTTATCTGGGCTGCGGGCTGAGTTGAACCTCAGTTCACTGACAAAGCCTTTTGGATGAAGAGGCGAAACATTCGAGACTTTAACTACAGAGTACAGACGATGACTCAAGCACCTTCATTGAAGATGGACAACTCCTGTACGACTGAGAGCTTACACAGAGACCCATGTGTGTTCATTAACCTCTTACCCCCGCCTTAACCGAGTGCATTTTCCCCAGTTCTGCTTTACCCAAATCTCACAGCTTCTCGACTGGAGAGCAACAGTGTTAACGCCTCATTTGAAAGCTAAGACCTACAAAAGTGATTGTAACTTTTTGTTGCGTTGTCGCCGCGTTTTTGTCACATTTTTGTTGCTTTTCCGGCACAATTCCCCCCAAGTTTTCGTCGCTATTTTGATGCTTTCTGTTAAGCTTGTAGATTTGGGTAAAGCTCGGTTAAGGCGGGGGGTAAGAGGTTAACATGCACTGTCCTGAACAAATAAACCAATACATAAATAAAATAAATACATTAAAATGCTGTTTTCCAGGAGAGTCCTGGCTCCAGAGGGGACCCTATTGTACATTTTTAGTGGCAAACTCTGCACAACCAGGAATCGAACCTGAGACCTTCTTACTGTCAGGCACAAGTGCTAACCGCTGTGCCTCCAAGCCGTCTGATCTTTTAGCTTTTGTACTTTTCAAAACACCTTTTTCCCCATTTTCCCCACATTTCTTGTCATTGGAGATAAACTCTGCATTGTTGATTTGCATAATTATGTTTCTTTCTTTTTTATATATATTATTTTATTTCTTTTTTACAATTTGTTCCACTTATTTTGATCCAATTTCCTCCCAAAATCCGCCCCTTAATTTCCCTCATTTCATCAGAATTCTCTCGCACCTTTTGTATCTTCCAAACAGCGTTATGGATTATGATGTTGTAGCGTCGCAGTCGCCGGGCCGCCTGCAGAGGGCGCTGTCCTGTGTCCGCGCAGACCGTAGAAGAAGAAGAGCAGTGATGGCGGCGCTGTGACCAAAACAAAACCATGTGATTTTTTCAGTTCATTTAGCTCAAAAGCCCACAGATCTGCGGCGGGACCCGGGAGGCTTTAACGGAGTGACGGCCCGCGCCTCACGAGGACAAGAACGGGAAGAACCCGCGCAAAGTCGGAGAGAGGTACATGCTAACGGCTAATGCTAACAACAAACCGGGAGCAGAAACGCGTCTGTGCGGAGGAAACGGGTTTAATCAACTCAGAACAAAGAAAACGAAGAGACTTGAATAAGTACTGAAGTAAAAGTATAAATGTATTGATTAAAATCCTTCTTTAGTCCCGAGAGACATGAGTTAGTCCTGGTTTAGTCCTGGTTTACAGAGTTTAGAGCATTGACCGCCATGGAATGAATTACACTAATATTAACCTCTTAACCTGCGCCTGAACTGAGCACATTTTCTCCGGTCTGCTAATCCCACATTTAAAAACGCCTTGAAAAAAGCGCATACATAGCGACGAAACACGAAACGAAAAGGATAGTAGTAGTAGTAGTAGAATTGATTTCAACATAAATTTCAAATATTCCAACTTTATACATTTGTTTTCTGTTCATTTATTTTAAGCTGAATCATGTCGTCATTTAAATTCATTCATTAGGGATCTATTAAAGTCTTTTCACTAGTTAAGCTTATTATTTTTGAATGATAGTAGATTTATACAACTTTTTGAAAGCTTTGACTGTTTAACTGATCTTTCAAATCGTTCCACAGATTAACACCTCTTACAAAAATACATCAACTTTTTAAAGTTCTTTTTAGCTTTTACTTTTTTGAAAATGGCAGTTCCTCTGAGGTTATACTGACTTTTCCTGTGTTCAAAAAGCTGCTGGATGTTTGGAGGAGAACATTATTATGTGCTTTGTACACTATTACTAAAGTATTAAGATCAACAAGATCATGGATTTTCAATAGCTTTAGCTCTAGGGTTGTTGCTGCATAAAACCTGCTTTAGTGATGATTCTTATTGCCTATTAGGATGAAAAAGCAACAAAAGAGCGACAGGAAAGTGACGAAACGAGATGAAAATGTGATGAAATAGCGGAAATAAACAATAACAGCGATTCTCTCTTTATATTAATATAAGAGACCGCCATTTACTATTGAATTGTTTATTTCCTGTCTGTAAAGGCTTATCTTATGTGACAAAAACGCATTTTAAAAAAAGCAATGAAAAAGTGACGTCATCGCGAGGAAAAGCCTCGGTTAAGCCGGGGTAGAGGTTAATAAACTAAATCTGTTACTAATAAATTATAATCGATGGTTTTGTGAAGCCCAATATCACAACAGGAGTTTCCTCACAGCGGCACTAAACATAAAGGAAATAAAACCGTAAATAAGATGATGTGAAGTTCAGGCGGATTAAGAACAATAATAATCTGTTGTTCTTTTTCCCTCAGCAGCTGGCGTGACGATGGCGGGACGCGGCCGGGGCGGGGCTTCAGGTCGAGCTTCGCCTTTGACCCCGGAGCGCCGCGAAACACACAACAACTGCCAATCGAACCAGCAACCCCCTGCTCTTATTACCGGTAACAACTACTGCTCTAACCCGGTAACTACTCACTGCTCAATACCCGGTAACTAACCTACCCACTGCTCTTACCGGTAACTAACTAACTGCTCTATACCGCGTAACTACTACCCACTGCTCTATTACCGGTAACTAAACTACCCACTGCTCTGATACCCGTAACTAACTAACTCGCTTATACACCGTAACTACCCACTGCTAACACGGTAACTAACACCCACTTGCTTTATACCGGTAACTAACTACATCTGCTCTAACCCGGTAACGTACCCACTCCTCTATACCGTAACTACTACTGCTTCTAACCGGTAACACCACTGCTTCATACCCGGTAATACTACCACTGTTTTACCCGGTAACTAACTACCACTGCCTCTATACCCGTAACTACCACTGCTTATACCCGGTAACTACCCCACTGCCTCTAACCCGGTAACTACACGCTTTTATACCTGTAACTAACTACACCTGGCTCTAGCCCGGTAACTACCCACTGCTCTATACCCGGTAACTACCACTTGCTCAATACCCGGTAATTACCACTGTCTAACCCGTACTACCCACTGCTCTATAGCCCGGTAATACCCACTGCTCCTATGACTACCCGTAACTACCCACTGCTCTATAACCCGGTCAATAACTACCCACTGCTCAATACTCGGTAATTCCACTGCTATACCCGTAACTAACTACCCCACGCTCTATACTCCGTAACTACCGCACTGCTATACCCGTAACTACCACTGCTCTATACCCGTAAAACTACCCACGGCTCTATATCCCGGTACTACCCACTGCTCTTATACCGGTAACTACCCACTGCTCTATAACCGGTAAACTAACTAGCCCACTGCAATACCGGTAATTAACCACTTGATCTATACCCGGTACTACCACTGAAATCTATACCCGGTAATAACTATGCTCTATACCCGTAACTTAACTACTCCGACTGCTCTATACCCGGAATAAAAATCTACTGCTCTATCCGTACTAACTACCCCTCTCTATACCCGGTAATGTAACTACTGACTCTATACCGCGGTAACTACTACCACTGCTACTATACCGGTAACATACCCACTGCTCTGATACCCGGTAACTCCCTGCTCTATATCCGGTAACTAACTACTGCTCTATCACCCGGTAACTAACTACCACTGTCTATACCCCGGTAATTAAGCTACTGTTTATCCCGGTAACTAACTACTGCTCTATACCCGGTAACTAACTACATGCTCTAAACCATAATTAACTACGCTCTATTACTCCGGTTAACTAAACTACTGCTGCTATACCCGGTAACTACCTCACTGCTCTAATACCGGTAACTAACTACTGCTCTAATAACCCTGTAACAACTCCACTGCTCTATACCCGGTAATTACTACTATTTGCTCTATAACCCGGTATACTAACTACCCACTGCTCTATACCGGTAACTACCTCATGCTCTATACCCGTACTAACTACTGGCTCTATACCCGGTAACTAACCTACCACTGCTATAACCCGGTAAACTAACTACCCACTGGCTCTATACCCGGGTAACTAACTACCGCACTGCTTTAACCTCGGTAACTAACTACTGCTCATACCCGGTAATCTACCCACTCTCTCTACCGCGGTAACTAACTACCCACTTGCCATACGGTAACTAACTACCTCACTGCCTAATACCCGGTACTACCCACGCCCTCCCTTATACCCGGTAACTACCACTGCTCTTATATACCGGTAACTAACTACCCACTGCTCAATACCCGTAATTAACCACGCTCTAATACCTCGGTAAACTACCCACTGCTATATAAACCGGTAACTACCGCACTGCTTCTATAGCCCGTTAAACTACCACTGCTCTATAACCCGGAATACCCACTGCTCTATAGCCAGTACTATCCCACCTGTCAATAACCCGGTATTAACCACTGCTCTAACCGTAATAACTACCCAGCTGCTCTATAACCGGTAACTAACTACCAACCTGCTCTAGTACCGTAATACTACCCACTGCTGCAATTACCCGTAACTACTACTGGCTCATACCGGTAACTAACTACTCACGTGCTCTATATACCCGGTAATAACTACTACCCGCACTGCCTCTATAACCGGTAACTAACTACGCTCCACTAACCGTACTACTACCCACTGCTCATAGCCGGTAAACTAATACTGCTCTATCCCGGTAACGTACTAGCCACTGCTCCTATTACCCGGTAACTACTACCTCACTGCTTCTATACCGGTAAACTAACTACTGCTCTATACCCGGTAACTAATCTATCTGCTCTATTACCGGTAACTACCCACTGTCTATATCCCGGGTAACTAACATACTGCTCTATACCCGGTAACTAACTACCCACTGCTCTATACCCGGTTAACTAACTACCCACTGCCTCTATACCCGGTAACTACCCACTTGCGTCTATACCCGGTAACTAACTACTGCTCCTATACCCGGTAACTAACTACGCCACTGCTCTATACCGGTAACTACCTGCTCTACTACCGTATTAACTACTGCTCTATCCCAGGTAAACTAATACCCCTGCTCTTCCGTTAACTACTGCCTATACCCGGTACTCTCACTTGCTCTATACCCGTAACAACTATGCTCTATACCCGGAGACTAACTACCACTGCTCTATACCGGGTAAATACCATGCTCTTACCGGTACTACTTACTGCTCATACCGTATACTAACTACCACTGCTCATAACCACGGTACGTAACTACTGCTCATCCACCCGGTAACTAACTATCCCAACGTGCTCATACCCGGTACTACCCGCCTATACCGGTAACTAACTACCCAAATGCTCAATACCCGTATAAACCACTGATCCTATACCGGTATAACTACCCCACTTGCTCTATACCACGGCTACACTACCGACTGCTCTATCCGGTAACTAACTACTGCGCTATAACCCGCTAAAATAACTACCCCACTGCTCTATACCTGAACTACCCAACTGCTCTAACCCATACAACTACCCACTGCTCTATACCGGTAACTAACTACCCCTGTCCCTATATCCTGGTAAACTACCCACTGCTCTATACCCAGTAATCTAACTACCGCACTGCCTCTATACCGTAACATCTACTGCTCTACTATCCGGTCACCCACTGCTCTAACCGTAATAACTACTGCTCTATACCTGGTAACTAACTCCCACTGCTCTATACCCGGTAAACAACTACGTGCTCGTTACCCGGTAACTACCTCACGCCTATACCCGGTAACTAACTACCCCACTGCCCTCTTACCAGGTAACTACCCCACTGCCTCTATACATAACAACTACCTCACTGCTCTATACCCGGTTAGACTTACCACTGCTCTATACCCGGTAACTAACTACCCACTTGCTCATACCCTGTGTAAATTAACACTGATCTATACCGGTAACTAACTACCCCACTGCTCTACTAACCGCGGTACTACTACCATGCTCATAACCCGGTAACTAACTACCCCACCGCTCTTACCTCGGTAACTAACTACCTAAACCACTGCTCCTATACCTCGGTAACTTAACTACCCACCTGTCTTCCCGGTAACCACCACTGCTCCTATACCCGCGTAATAACTCCTGGCTATATCGGTAAATAACTACCCACCTCTATACCCAGTAACTAACTACCCACTGCCATACCCAGTAAACTAACTACGCCACTGCGCTAGTACCCGTAACTAACTACCCACTGCTCTATAACCCGTAACTAACTACTGCGCTATTAACCCGGTAATAACTACCCACTGCTCTATACCGGTAACTAACTACCACCTGCTCTATACCCAGTAACTAACTACTGCTCTATAAGCCGGTAACTAATACCGGCACTGCTCGTATCCCGGTAACTACCCACATGTTCTATACCTGGTAACTACCCACTGCTCATACCAGTGAACTAACTTACCCACTGCTTATAACCCGGAAACTAATACTGTCATACCCGGTAACTAACTACCGCACTCTTATACCCGTAACTACCCACTGCTCTATAGCCCGGTAACTTAACTACTGCACTGCTCTATACCCGTAACTACCCCACTGCTCTATACCCGGTAAGCTACCCACTTGCTCTATAAACGGTAACTAACTACCCACTGCTCTAATACCGGTAACTACCCACTGCTCTATACCCTGGTACTACCCATGCCTATAACCCGGTACTAACTACTGCTCTAACCCGTAATTAACTACTGCTCTATAAGCCGGTAACTAACTACACTGCTCTATAACCGGTAAACTACCCACGCCTATTACCCGGGTAATTAAACTACTGCTCTATAAGCCCTAACTACCCACTGCTCTATACCCGGTAACTAACTCCCCACTGCTCTAGTACCCGGTAACTAACCACCTCTATACCGGTAACACCCACTGCTCATAACGTAACTACTACCCACTGCTCTATACCGTAACTACTCCATGACTCTAGTAACGGTACTAACTACCCACTGCTCTCAGTACCAGGATAATAACTACTGCTCTATACCCGGTAACAACTACGCACTGTCTATTCCCGTACTACTCACTGCTCTATAATTCCCGGTAATAAGCTACTGCTGCTATACCCGGACTTACTACCCACGCTCTATAACCGTAACACTAACTGCTCTATCAGGTAATTTAATACTGCTTCTATACCCGGTAACTAACTACTTTGCGCTATACCCGGAACTACTATGCTCTATACCGGTACTTGAACTACCCACTTGCTCTATACCCGGTAACTACTACTCTGCTCTATACCCGGTAGCTAACTACCCACTGCTCTATACCCGGTAACTACCGCACTGCTCTATATCCGGTAACTAACTACTGCTCATAACCCGGTATTACTACCCACTGCTGTATAACCCGGTAACTACCCACTGCTCATACCCGGTACTAACACTGCTCTATACGTAACTAACTCCCACTGCTCTATACACCGTACCTACCCACTGCTCTATGTACCAGGTAACTACCCACGCGCTATACCCGGTAAACTACCCACGCTCTATACCCGGTATACTACCCAACTGCTCTATATACCCGGTAATACCCCACCTGCGCTATACCCCGGTAACTACCCGCACTGCTTCTAATTACCTCGTAAATGACGGTATAACATTGTAAAGTGTCAGAGTACGAAATGACCCCTATTTGGATGACGGCGAGTGTTGGTTGGGCGGAGTCCGTGCGTGCGCAATATTGAAGGATCTTGATTGGGCTGATGTCAGGTGCCTTGGAGATAACCTCTCCCCTGGCGGCGGGGAGCAGGTGGGAGTAAACCTGTTAGCGCTGAAGCGAGGTAGCTCAGGGGCGCCTCCGCAGCTGCCGCAGCTTCCTACAGACCAGCGCCAAGAGGAAGACAGTGCAGCGCTACTTCGGACACAGACACCAGCCGGACAGGACTGGACCAGGTAACCACCGCGGACCACGGACCAGGACACAGACCTGACCCAGAGACCTGACCCAGGGCCACAGACCGGACCCAGCGCCGGGACCCAGAGACCGGACCCACAGGACCCGGACCACAGACCGACCAGGACCTACAGACCTGACCAGAGACCTGACCCAGGAGACCCTGACCCAGGGAACAGAGAACCTACCCACAGACCACAGAAACCTGACCCACAGACCTGACCCACAGACCTGACCCAGAGAAACTGACCCAGGGACCAGAGCTGACCACAGACCGATCCCGAGACCTGACCCAGGACCTACAAGACCTGAAACCAGGACTACAGAACTGAACGCCAGGGACCTGATCCCACAGACCTGAACCACAGAACGCGGACCCACAGACCGGACCCACAGACCGGACCCAGAGACCGGACCCACAGAACCGGACCCACAGACCTGACCCAGGGGACCACAGACCTGCCCAGAGACCGGACCCACAGACCGACCCAGCAGAACCTTGCCCAGGGACCAAGAGCCTGACCCACGGACTACAACCTGACCCAGAGACCTACCCAGGGACCACAGACCTGACCCACAGACCTGACCCATGAGACCCTGACCCAGGGAACAGAGAACCTACCCACAGACCACAGAAACCTGACCCACAGACCTGACCCACAGACCTGACCCAGAGACCACAGACCTGCCCAGGGATCCAACAGACCTTGACCCAGAGACTTGATCGCCAGGGACCTGACCCAGGGAACCACAGACCTGACCCACAGAACCTGACCCAGCAGACCTGACCCAGTGGACCCACATACCTGACCCAGGGACCTGGACCCAGGGACCAGAGACCTGACCCACGAGACCTGACCAGGACCACAGACCTGACCAACTGATCCAGAGACCTGACCCAGAGACTGACCGCAGGGACCACAGACCCTCCCGAGACCTACCCAGAACCACAGACTGGACCCAGAAGACCTGACCCAGGGACCACAGACTGACCCAGGGACCACAGATCCTGACAGGGACCCAACTCCAGGGACCACAAGACCTGACCCAGGGAACAGCCCTGACCCAGGGACTACAACTCTGACACAGGACCCAGACCTGAACCCAGAGACCTGACCCACAGACTACGCAGGACCACAGACCTCCACAGACCGCACAGACAGCACTCGGGCTGGATATTCCGTAATACGATACCCTTGAATCAGAAAATAAGTGTTATGGTTTGTGTCAGTATTGGAAAAATAAAAGTATCGAAAGCTAAGAACCAAATAAATCTCCTTTGTCTTTAGATCCAGGGTTTCTGATGCGCTGTCCAGGGACAGGATTAAACGAGTTTTTTACGCGGGCATTAAAAGTCATTAAAGTGAATATGAAGTTTTAATGCTTTTGGAAAAGCGTGATTCAGATGAAACATCATACATAAATATTCGATTTTACTTTCCGTGAAGCACGATTTTAATGAAGAAAGGATGGACATGAAAGTTATTTTTATTTATTTTTTTAGAGCTTGTGACAGGAAGTGACATTTCCAGAGCAGTTTGACTCTTAACTTAACACGGTCGGAATCGCCGGGCAAGATGGCGGACAGGCACAAGTAACGCTTTTAAAGCTCCGCTCGCTGTCCTAAACTAGACAATACAGCGCCCTCAGAGACAATAAGACTCTCTCAAACTACTCGAACCTTTTTACCTAATTGTAGAAGAAGGAAAATAGTTTACAACGAGTCTTGTCACAAAATGACAAGTGATTTTCCACGCTCCAGCCAGCTAACGGGAGGCGGTGAAACTCGTTACCCTCCACAACATCCGCTAACCCAAGAGGAGCTTAAGGGGGTGGACACCTCAAAACAAACAGCCTAACGCAAACCATCGCAACAGGGGAACCAGAGACCACTAAATCACACACCACTAAACAACCACCCGCGAAGAAGAAACCGACACCTAATGTTAAAGGATCTGTATCATGCTATTTTTGTCCATTCCAAAGTAAAGTCATACGGCAATATATATGATATTAATGTACTCTATCACTATGGATAGCTCATTTTTGAGAAGAAATAATAGTATTTTGGAGGTAATTTCCAACTACCTCGGAAGACAGAAAGCTTCATTCAGTTAACTGCCGCCCTCTTCTCCTCATTCCACATTCACAGTATTATATAATATAAATTGCTGCAGAATAAGTGAAGTTTCTCACATAATGCAGTTTATGAGAGTTGACATGTTGAACACATTTTGTTTCTTATTAGGTAACGACACACGCTAACCCACAGCTAACACACACCGCTAACACACGTTTTGATTGACTCACCGCTCAGCATGGCTCTTCTTGGTCCATCGTCGGTGTTACTTAATGGGGCCCTCTGTTTGGTTTATAAAATTAATGCCACTTTGGAGTTCTGGCCCAAGGTTCCACTGCAAGCATACCATCGAAGGTTGGTTGATATAGTAGCTAGCTTAATCTCGGAAAAATCCAACTCTGAGAGTGCATCTCTTCTTAGGAAGGTGAATAGTCCCTGTTCCTCTCTGTAGCCCAAAACGCGCATCGCGTGCATTATCGTAAGAAAAGAGCAGGCGTGCCAGAGTATGTTAGAAAGAGCTCAGTTTCAAAAACACACTTATGCTCGCGATCCATGGCTCCTCCGAGCCGTGGGTGCGCTTTGAGTTAGCGTCGTGGGACAGCACAGAACGCGTCGGGAAGTTCTGTTTTTTTTTTTTTGTTTATGAAATAAAAGATCAGCCGTAAGGCATCTACATTACAGACGTAGAGCATTTCAGTTCCGCTGTGCGACACAACTGAACAGCTCGTCGTTTACCCAGGAGAGGGTGGGAGCAGCTGCTCAGAGAGCAGATCAGGGAGGTATTAACTTAGAATGCTGAATGAACCAAACCGCTCTGGGGGTTTTTGAGAAGAAATCAGCAATACAACCATGTCTAAAAACTCAAAAAAGTTTGATTTTGGCATTGTATAGGGGACCTTTAATAACTGTGAGAGCTCGTTTGCCGGACTGTGGTGGTATCGAAAGTTGGAAACAAAGTTGACGAGTGAAAGAAAGTGGACGCCATGGAAGGCAAATTGTTTGAAAATACAGAGCAGTTGATGAAAAACGCAGCTGAGAAACCGAGATATTCTAACTGTATGAAAGCGTGGATGAGAACAGCCAGGATCAGAATCGTGAAATCAAGTCCAAAGTTGAAAATTGGGAAAGAAGAAATCTGAAGGAAAAACGAAATAAGAAGTTGCGAGGCAGGTTGAAACGGTAAAACCGCCGCTGGAACCGCGACTGTCCGGGGCTCAAAAGAAGAAGAAAGGAGAAACATCAAGAGGGAAAAATCAGGTCTCGAACCAACTTTACCCACACTGAGGCCACCATCACCAACATCGAGGAATCCTAACAAAATCACCCCGGGTGGTCCAAGGATAAAGATCAACGACAGAATTTACATGCAGTTCGTAGCAGAGAGCTAGCAACCCCGAGACGCAGTGTGGAAATCTACCAAGGACTCTTCTATCTTCTAATGTATTTTGACAATCTGAACTGTTTTTGAAGAAAACCTCTAACGGAAACTGCTTAGTGTGTGTGGAATGGGTTGTTTTATTGTGGCTTGTTTTATTTTGTGCTTATTTTTAATTTTTAATATATTTTTTTCTTTTGCTTAAATCGGTGCCGTTGATTGTTCATTTTATTTGTTGAAAAATTGCACTTTGTGTAAATCGTTAATAATAATAAAAAAAAAAAAAAAAACTTAACACGGTCGGCACAACAAAAACAGCCAAACTAAGAAACTACAACTAAAGCAAAATGTTAATATAATTGGGTTACTAGAGCCAAAATTAGTGTCTAATGGTGATCAGATGCCTTTTCCAGGGCCAGGAGGCCTGTTGATCAAAATCTTTACATTTTCATTGCCTCATTTCTTAAGTCATGTTTAATCTTAAAACATGGTCACACTGCGATTTGGCCAATATGTTTCCATGTTCTGTCCATTCGTCTTTCCTCTGTGTGATTACAGTTTGCAGAATCTTAAGAGAATGAAATTGCATTGTCATTAAAGGTTAGCGTTGCATCCAGTTAGGTTAAAGTTCAGCTTTAACTCTCCTGACTTTGGTTCCACTTTAGCATTATTTCTTTAAGCTCTTTGATGGGCGGTGTCTGTTTGTATTTGTGGGGCTGTTGTACATGTTTGTTTGTGGTGTTTACATGTTGGGGGGGCCCCTGTGTACATGTTTGTGGTGCTGTGTACAGTTTGTGGGGGCTGTTGTACATGTTTGTGGGCGTTGGTACATTTTGTGTGCTGTTTGTACATGTTTGTGTGGCCTGTTTTGTACATTTTGTGGTGGCTTTGTACATGTTTTGTGGGGCTGTTGTACATTTGTGGGCTGTTTGTACAGTTGTGGGGGCTGTGTACATTTGTGCTGTTGTAACATGTTTGTGGTGGCTGTGTACATGTTTGGTCCGTTACAGAACTGGACGAGGTTTCCAATAGAGCTGAGATGCGTCCATGAACCCCGCCCCTCAGGTCAGTCATGCAATAACATTAATACAATTAAAGTGTCTGTGGTGCAGGGTGGGACGTAGGAGGTGGGGCCTGTTTCCACGGTAACCTCCCGGTGTTGCTTGATCAGGCGCTAAAGTTTTGTTCTCGACAACTCAACCCCGAAAAAAGAAACCTCCTCAAGAAAAGCACGAGAAACAGGACTGTGCTCCTCAAATCTGGACGTGAGTCGCACATCTACATTGATATATATATATATTATATATATTTACATATATATGTAATATATATAATATATATTACATATATATTATAAATATATAACAGGACAGCCCCAAACGACGTGATCCGCACACTCTTACATATATAATATTATTATATTTTCTATATATGTAATATATATATATATATACTACAATATATATATTATAAATATAACAGGAACAATGGCTCCTCAACTGACGTGAGCAACACCTAACATAATATATTAGAGTAATATATAATATATATATATATATATATGTGTGTGTATATGTGTATATGTGTATATGTAGATATATATTATATAACACACATAGATTAAATGTTACAAATATTGTTACCAAAGTGAGTCCAGTGAAGGATTAATTTAACTAAACTCACAGACTGAGGTTTATTATAAAGTATCATAATATAATTATAATGATCGTCTGTTTTGCCAAGTCTGATCGTTCTATGAGATTTTTGTTTCTGGTCCTATTCTATGTAGATGTTTTGTTTTCTGGTCCGTTTTCTATTGTAGAGTTTGTTTCTGGTCGTTATTCTATTGTAGATGTTTGTTTTTTGTGCTCAGACTCTGGAGCAGGAGAAACACAGCGATGAAGAGGAAGGAGGAGAAAAAGGCAGGAAAGAGGAGCAGAGGAAGAGCAGCTCGACGAGAGGAGTTTGAGCGTACGTGCACGTGCACACACAACACACACCGTGCACACACACACACACACGTGTTCTGAGCGTGTGTCTGTTCAGGAGACGGATAACATCATGTGACTCGTACGCGAGGACTTTGCGCCGACAAGCGCGAACGACATGGACGCAGGCCTCCCCCCCCTCCCCATTTAACTGATTCCACAGATTTTAAAACGTGTTAAACGTGTTAAACGTTTTAAATATTAAAGTGTTTCTGTTTAAAAGAGTTTGGTGTAAAAACAATGTGACGTTCAAAAGGATTTTGTAAAAAAAACCGATGAATTTAATAAAGGTGCAGCCTGAAACTTTCCTCTCGTGACGTGTCCATCTGATCTGCAAGGATTGACAATATATCGATTTCTGATATACGCGATATTTTGCGGGACGGATACGATACCGATACTTTGATTGACGTCATGCATATTAAGACAACGTCATGCATATAATGAGCAGCAGTGCTCCACTGTTTTCACAGTCAATAGAGGCAAATAAGATAGAATTAGTCAGACCGAGCAGGGCGCCACTACAGTTAAGCACTTGGACCAAACACGCACACAAATACATTATACTTTATACGTGAAATATGAATGTAAACACCAATCAATCATCAACATTAATGAAGTTTTTTATATTATTAAAGAATTTAAATCCTTTAAAACAGGACTGTGTTTCTTTGTTTTATTAAATGTAAATGAAGTCACGACAAGATCTATGACCATTTTCAGTGAGTAAGTCAGGGTCATTTTAAAACAAAGCACATGAAGAGAAATGTAAAAGATGAATAATATGTATATGTTCAAATAAAGTTAAAAGTATTTTTTAAATCGTATATCGCAGTATCCGACGTACGTGATTACCCGAGGTTCCCGCCCCGATCTGGGAGTCAGTGTTAAAGACGATTAATCCGATCATTAATTATTATAGACACTTGACCCCTCGCCGTCTATCAACTCCACCGAATTTGACACGACTGTGGGAAGTGCGTTTGGGAGTAGAGGAGAGTGATGAAGAGGAGAGTGATTGAAGAGGAGAGTGAAGGTCGAGGGTTTGAATCCCGCCCACTGTGCGTTTGGTTCTGGTGTGGAGAGAATGAGGACAGAGTTTCTTTAATGCCACAAATGCAGAACAAAACAACATGTTTAATTTCTTCAGATTATGCAAACATAGGAAAGAGACATGTTACAAAACGGGAAAACTTTCGGGCACACTACGGTAAATTCTGCAGTTGAACACGTATTTAGATCAATCAGTGTTGTTATGGACGTCATCGTTTTTTTCCAATAAACTTAGACTGAATGCTGATGAATCCAATGTCCGCCCTTTTAACCTCTTAACCCCCCGAACCGAGGACATCCTCCTACGCTTTACCCCAATCTAAGGATTCTTGGAAAAACAAAAAGCGCCAAAATGAGGCAAAAAACCAGGAAGAAATGCAATGAAAAAGTGACAACTGGCTTTATAGATTTGGGTAAAGCGAACCGGAGAAAATGTCTCGTTTAATCGGGGATGCCTGAAGAGCGACTGAAAAGCGACCGGACAAATAACCGATTCTATTCATCGCTCTCTCCGTGAGGAGAGGTGCAGAGGAGAGAGGGAGGGAAGAGAGGAGGAAGAGGAGAGAGAGGAGGAAGAGGAGAGAGAGGGAGGAAGAGGAGAGAAGGGAGGAAGAGGAGAGAAGAGGGAATGAAGAGGAGGAGGGGATGAAGGAGCGCTCGGCTCGGCGCGGCGCTCCGGAGGAAGGGGAGGGGCGGGGTTCCACGTCACATTTAAACACTCCACCATTTCCTGGTCGGTGCGGAGGCGTGCGCAGTGACCCAACTTCCGGACCGCCCGCGCGCGCCGCCCGATCCTCAAGCCGAGCGCTCCCGAGTCCCGTCCGAGCGCGCCCGAGCGCTCACGGAAACCGCGCGAGCTCAGAACCCGCTCCTCCCGCGCGCGCGCACACGGGGACAGAGCCTCCGCACGGCGCGCACGGGACCAGAACGAATCCAAAGCGTAACGTAACCACAGACCAGACCCAGAGTCCAGACCGGGTTCAGACCGGACCAGACCAGGACCGGGAATGTCGGCTCCTGGAGAAAAGGGACAAGATGAAGGAGAACCACGCGAAGGTAGGACTCAATTTAACGGTTTATGTCACGGCTCTAACGGGAGCACGCTCGGTACCGGGGCTGGGCTACACGGGGCTGTAACGGGACGGATCACTACCTGATACGGACTTTTGTGGCAGTTTTAAACACTTTCCTGCTGTTTTGGGCCTTTTTGCAGCTGTTTTTATGATTTCAGCCGCGGAGTTCCGCTTCGCACTTCACTTTAAACCCTGGAGCCCGCGCGTTCGGCCGGTGGGTGCCGCCGCGCCGCGGAAGGTTCCGTTCGTGGCGGAGGGTTTCGGGTTTATTCGTGGTTTCGGAGGGTTTTTTCTAAAGCTTTAGGAGGGTTTGGACTGAGCCCGTTCAGACTGAAGCGTGCCTTTGTTTCTGTGGAGGAAGCGGAGGGGGAGGGGCTAAGAGAGGCGAGGAGACGAGTGGACGAGGAGGAGAAGAAGAAGAGGAGACAAGTGAGAGGGAGAGAGGAGACAGTGGAGAGGGAGAGGAGACAAGTGGAGAAGGGAAGAGAGGAGACAGGAGAGAAGGAGAGAAGAGAGAAGGAGAGAGGAGACAAGTGAGGAAGGAGAGAGGAGACAAGTGGAGAAGGAGAGAGGAGACAAGAGAAGAAGGAGACAAGGAGAGAAGGAGAGAGGAGACAGGAGAGAAGCAGAGAGGAGACAAGGAGAAAGCAGAGAAGGAGACAAGTGGAGAGGAGAGAGGAGACAAGTGGAGAAGGAGAGAAGAGACAAGTGAAAGGAGAAGAGGAGACAAGTAGAAGGAGAGAGGAGACAATGGAGAAGGAGAGAGGAGACAAGGAAGAGAAGAGAGAGGAGAACAAGGAGAGAAGGAGAAGAAGAGCAAGTGGAGAAGGAGGAGGAGACAGTGGAGTAGGAGAAGAGGAGACAAGGAGAGAAGGAGACAAGGAGAGAAGGAGAGAGACAGTGGAGAAGGAGAGAAGGAACAAGTGGAGAAGGAGAGAGGAACAAGTGGAGAGGGGAGAGGAGACAAGGAGAGAAGGAGAGAGGGACAAGAGAGAAGGAGAGAGGAGACAAGTGGAGAGGAGAGAAGGAGACAAGGGAGAAGGAGAGAGGAGACAAGTGAAGAAGGAAGAGGAAGACAAGTGGAGAAGGAGAGGAGACAGGAGAGAAGGAGAGAGAGACAAGTGAGAGGGAGAGAGGAGAAGTGGCAGAAGGGAGAGAGGAGACAAGGGAGAGGGAGAAGAGACAAGGAGAAGAAGGAGAGAGGAGACAAGGAAGAAGGAGGAGGAGACAAGTGGAGGAGGAGAGAGGAGACAAGTGGAGAGAGAGAGGAGACAAGTGGAAAGGAGAGAAGAAGACAGTGGAGAAGGAGAGAGGAGGAAGGAAGAGAACAAGTGGAGAAGGAGAGAGGAGAGCAAGTGAGAAGGAGAGAGGGACAAGTGAGAAGGAGAGAGAGACAAGAGAGAAGGAAGAGGAGACAAGTTGGAGAAGGGGAGAGGAGACAAGTGGAGAAGGAGAGAGGAGACAAGTGGAGAAGAGAGAGGAGACAAGTGGAGAAGGAGAGAAGGAGACAAGGAGAGTAAGGAGAGAGGAGACAAGTGGAGAAGGAGAGAGGAGACCAAGGAGAGAAGGAGACAAGTGGAGAGGAGAGAAGGAGACAAGGAGAGAAGGAGGAAGGAGACAAGTGGAGAAGGAGACAAGTGGAGAAGGAGAGAGGAGACAAGGAGAGAAGGAAGAGGAGAGAAGGAGAGAGGAGACGTTATATTTTCATCAGCTGCACAGTTTTGGATAAAGCTCAGAGAAAATAAACTCTGATGAAAAAAGAGAAAGAGGCGACAGAGAGAGAGAAGCTGATGGAAATAAAAACCATCTGACACAGGAACTGAGAGATGTACTTTATACTTATAGTAGTAGTAGTTTTATAGTAATTGTAAGTAGTAATAGTAGTGGTAAGGTTGTAGTTATAGTAGTAGTAGTTATAGTAGTAGTAGTTGTAGTATAAGTAGTGGTAGTAGTAGTAGTAGAGTAGTAGTAGTAGTTAATAATAGACCCTTTAACTGCTGACATCATCAGTGACATCAGCTGGAGGCAGGAGTGAATCAAAAGAAGAATAGATTAAACTAAAACTAGTGATTTTAAGTCAAACTAAAACTAAAACTGAAACATGTGTCGTGTTGTGGCTTAAGGAGCCAGAAACAAGAGGAACGACAATTTGGACGGATAAAATAAGGTTTTATCTGATATTTCAACAAAGTTTTGTTTATCGTTACTATACAACAGCTACAATGGAAATGAATAAGAATCGAAACTTCCACTAAACCTGGGCTGGTTTACAAACGCTTAAAGGTCCTATAGTAGTAGTAGTTATAGTAGTAGTTATAGTAGTAGGTATTATAGTACTAGTAGTAGTTATTGTATAGTAGTAGTAATATAGTGTAGTAAAGTAGTTATAAGTAGTAGTTATAGTAGCAGTTAATAGTAGTGTAATAGTAGTGGTAAGTAGTAGTTGTAGTTTGTGGTAGTAGTAGTTATAGTAGTAATAAGTAGTTATAGTAATTAGCAGTTTATAGTAGTAGTAGTAGTTATAGTAGTTGTACTACTACTATAACTAGTAGTAGGTAACAAAACTACTACTAGTTGTACAAACTAGTAGTACAACTAGTAGTTGACTGTTAGTTAAGAACAAACTACAGTCAATTGGTCTTTTAATCTTCCCACGGTGAAGAACCTGGGTGTGATTTTGACTTGGAGCTGACTTTTATTCCACACATTAAGAATACACAAAGATAGGTTTTTAAACCATCTAAAGACATAGCCCCGCCCATTCTCTCTCGGCCAACACGGAGACGCTATGCTTTATCACCAGTCGTACGACTACTGCAATGCCCTGCTCTCTGGTCTTCCAAAAAGAGTTATCTGCAGGTTTACAACTTTACAAAATTCAGCAGCTCGTTCCTGACAAAGCCAGGAGGCGGGACACATTACAACCGTTTTAGAGTCGACTGCATTGGCTCCCCGTGTGTTTTTCAGGGATCGATTTAAAGTTTCTAATGGTTTTAATCCTCTTAATGGTTTGGCCTTCTATCTTTCAGAAATACATTTACCTATGAGCCTTCACGGCCCTGCGCTCCTCTGGCAGGCTCTCTTAGTTTTCCTAAAGTCCAACAGAAAGACTCACGGCGAGACTCTTTCCAGTATTACGGCCCTCACCTCTGGAACGACCTGAAGAAGGAGCCTCAGGACCACAGAGAACGTTCATGTATTTTAAGACCTGAGGAGGAGCTCAGGACTCAGAGAACGTTCATGTATTTAGACCTGAGGAGGAGCTCAGGACCACAGAGAACGTTCATTGTATTTAAGACCTGAGGAGAGCTCAGGACCTCAGAGAACGTTCATGGTATTTAAGACTGAGAGAGGAGCTCAGGACCACAGAAGAACATCAGTATTTTAAGACCTGAGGAGGAGCTCAGGAACCTCAGAGAACGTTCATGTATTTAAGACCTGAGGAGGAGCTCAGACCACAGAGAACGTTCATGTATTTAAGACTGAGGAGAGATCAGGAACCTCAGAGAACATTCATGTATTTAAGACCTGAGGAGGAGCTCAGGACCTCAGAGAACTTCATGTAATTTAAGAACCTGAGGAGGAGCTCAGGACGACAAGAGAACGTTCATGTATTTAAGACCTGAGGAGGAGCTCAGGAACCACAAGAGAACGTCATGGTATTTAAGAAACCTGAGGAATAAGAGCTCAGGAAACCAAACAGAGAACATTCATGTATTTAAGAGCAGGGCTCAAGACCCACCTAAGCTTAGCGTTTAAACTGATATCTTATTCATTTTAGTCCCTATGATATATTGTAGTTGTAGTAGTTACGTTATGAGTAGTAGTAATAGTAGTAAGTAGTGAGTAGTAGTAGTAGTAGTAGTAGTTGTTGTTGAGTTGTACTAGTAGTTATAGTAGTTAGTAAGTAGTGTTATAGTGTAGTAGTAGTTGTAGTTATAGTAGTAGCAGTTATAGTAGTCAGTTGTAGTTATAGTATAGGTATAGTAGGCAGTAGTAGAGTTATAGTTTAGTAGTAGTAGTAGTGTAGTAATAGGAGTGGTATAGTTGTTGTGTTTTTACTAGTAGTTATAGTAGTGAGTTTAGTAGTAGTTGTAGTTATAGTAGTAGCAGTTATTGTAGTAGTAGTTATAGTAGTAGTAGTTATAGTATAGTAATAGTAGTAGTAGCGTTGTTTGTTGTAGTTGTACTTGAGGTTATAGTAGTAGTGGTTTAAGTAGTCAGTGTAGATAGTTATAGTAGTAGTATAAGTAGTAGTAGTAGTTAAGTATAGTATAGTAGTATGTAGTAAGTTGTTTGTTGTAGTTGTAATAGTAGTTATAGTAGTAGTGGTTTAAGGTATAGGTTGTAGTTTAGTAGTAGTTGTAGTTATAGTAGTAGTATTATATTAGTAGTAGTTATAGTAGTAAGTAGTAGTCAGTAGTAGTAGTTGTAGTTGTAGTTGTAGTAGACATTATAGTAGTAGTAATAGTAGTAGTAGTTGTTGTTTTTGTAGTTGTATCTAGTAGTTATAAGTAGTAGTAGTTTAAGTAGTAGTTATAGTTAGTAGCAGTTATATGTAGAGTAGTCAGCAGTAGTAAATATTTGTTGTTGTTGTAGTTGTAGTAGACGATTATAGTATAGTAATAGTAGTAGTTTGTTGTTGTTTTTATAGTTGTACTAGCATTTAGTAGTAGTATAGTAATAGTAGTAGTTGTTGTTGTTTTTAATAGTTGTAACTAGTAGTTATAGTGTAGTAGTAGTTTAAGTAGTAGTTTGTAGTAGTAGTAGTAGTTATAGTAGTAGCGTTTAGTAGTTAGTTGTAGTTTATAGTAGTGCATTATATTAGTAGTAGTTATAGGTAGTAGTAGTAAGTAGTAGTAGTTGTTGTAGTTGTAGTAGTCGTTATAGTAGTAGTAATAAGTTAGTAGTAGTGATTTGTTTTGTAGTTGTACTAGTATTATAGTAGTAGTAGTTTATCTAGTAGTTGTAGTAGTAGTAGTAGTAGTAGTAGTTATAGTAGTAGTAATTTATAGGTAGTAGTTGTAGTTATAGTAGTAGTTGTAGTTTATAAATGAGTAGCAGTTATAGTAGTAAGTAGTAGTAGTAGCAGTAGTAGTTGTTGTTGTAGTGTACTAGTAGTTTATAGTAGTCAAGTTAAGTAGTAGTAGTTTGTTGTTGTGTTATTTGTAGTTGTACTAGTAGTTATAGTAGTAGTAGTTTAGAGTAGTAGTTATAGTAGTAGCAGTTATAGTAGTATAGTAGCAGTAGTAGTAGTAGTTTAATAGTAGTAGTTGTAGTTATAATAGTAGCAGTTTAAGTAGTAGTAGTAGTAGCAGTAGTAGTTGTTGTAGTTGTACCTAGTAGTTATAAGTATAGTTATAGTAGTAGTAAGTAGTTGTTGTTGTATTTGTAGTTGTAACTAGTAGTTATAGTAGTATAGTTTAAGTAGTAGTTATAGTAGTATAGCAGTTATAGTAGTAGCATAGTAGTAGTAGTTGTTGTAGTAGTAGTAGTAGTAGTTGTTGTAGTTGTTTGCTGTTGTTGTTGAAGTTGTAGCTAGTAGTATAAGTAGTAGTAGTTTTACGTAGTAAGTTGTAGTTATAGTAAAGCAGTTTAGTAGTAGTAGTTATAGTAATAGTAGTTGTTATAGTAAGTATAGTAGTAGTAAGTTGTGTAGTTGTAGTAGTCGTTATAGTAGTAGTAATAAATAGTAGTAGTTGTTTGTTTTTGTAGTAGTATTATAGTAAGTAGTTATAGTAGTAGTAGTTAAGTAGTAGTGTGTGTTGTACGTAGTAGTAGTAGTTAGTAGTAGTAATAGAGTAGTAGTTGTAGTAGTGTAGTAGTCGTTATAAGTAGTTAGTAGTTTAAGTAGTAGTTGGTTAGTAGTAGTAGTAGTAGTATAGTAGGTAGTAGTAGTAATAGTAGTAGTAGTTGTAGTAGTTGTAGTAGTCGTTGATAGTGAGTAGTAATAGTCAGTAGTAGTGTTGTTTTTGTAGTAGTAGTTATAAGTTAGTAGTTAATAAGTAGTAGTAGTTAGTAGTTAGTGTATAATAGGTTGGTGTTAAAAGCTCCTAAAATGAGTAAGCTCATGATGTCACAATTTCCACCACTCTGACACACTTCCCCAAATCAGACCTTGCTTAGTCTGCTTTAGTCCTGGTTTTAGTCCGGTTGGTTTAGTCTGGTTTAGTCCCTGGTTTAGTCCTGGTTGGTTTAGTCCTGGTTTAGTCCTGCTTTAAAGTCCTGGTTTAGTCCTGGTTTAGAACCTGGTTTAGTCTTGGTTTTAGTCCTGGGTTTAGTCAGGTTTAGTCCAGGTTTAGTCTGTGTGTTTGTATTGATGCTGAGAATCAAAGACGTCTTTTATTCAGAAACTCGTCCTCATATCCACATCAGCTGGCTCCGACCGTCTCCGAGTCCCTGCAGGAGTGGACACATTAGAGACATTAGAGACAGTCGGAGACATTAGAGACAGTCCGGACAGCGGAGACATTAGAGACAAGTCCGAGACAGTTCGGAGACATAGAGACAGTCAGAGACATTAGAGACAGTCCAGAGCATTAGAGACAGTCAGAGACATTAGAGACAGTCGGAAGACATGTAAGAGACAGTCAGAGACATTAGAGAGAGTCAGAGACAGTCAGAGACCATTGAGACAGTAGAGACTATTAGAGACAGTCAGAGCATTGAGAGACAGTTCCGGAGACTAGAGAGAGTCAGAGACAGTCAGAGACATTAGAGACAGTCAGAGACATTAAGAGACAGTCAGAGACTTAGAGACAGCAGGACATTAGAGCGTCAGAGACAGTCAGAGACAGTCAGAGACATTAGATGACAGTCGGAGACATAGAGACAGTCAGAAAGACATTAGGAAGACAGTCGCGAACATTAGAGACGTCAGAGACAGTCAGAGACAGTCAGAGACATTAGAGACAGTCAGAGACAGTCAGAGACATAAAGAGACAGTCGGAGACATTAGAGACCAGTCCAGAGGACAGTCAGAGACATTAAAGACAGTCGGAACATTAGAGACAGTCAGAGACATTAGACCATCAGACATTAGAGACGTCAGAGACATTAGAGACGTCAGGACATTAGAGACATGTCCAGAAGACCATTAGAGACAGTCAGAAGACATTAAGAGACGTCGGAGACATTAGAGAGAGTCAGAGACAAGTCAGAGACATTAGAGACAGTCAGAGAATAGAGACATTCAGAGACAGTCAGAGACAGTCAGAGACATTAGAGGACAGTCAGAGACATTAGAGACAGTCAGAGACATTAGAGGACAGTCAGAGACGTCGGAGCATTAGAGACAGTCCAGAGACAGTCCAGAGACATTAGAGACAAGTCGGAGACATAAGAGACAGTCAAGACAGTCAGAGACAAGTCCAGAGACAGTCAAGACAGTCAGAGACATTTAGAGACAGTCAGAGACATTAGAGACAGTCGAGACATTTAGAGACAGTCAGAGACATTAGAGACAGTCAGAGACAGTCGAGACATTAGGACAGTCAGAGACAGTCAGAGACATTAGGAGACAGTCGAGACAATTAGAGACAGTCCAGAGACAGTCAGAGACAAGTCAGAGACAGTCAGAGACATTAGAGACAGTCAGAGACATTTAGAGACAGTCGGAGACATTAGAGACAGTCAGAGACAGTCAGAGACATTAGAGACAGTCGGAGACATTAGAGACAGTCAGAGACAGTCAGAGAAATTAGAGACATTAGAGAAGTCGGAACATTAGAGACAGTCAGAGACAGTCAGAGACAGTCAGAGACGTCAGGAGACATTAGAGACATCAGAAGACATTAGAGGAGACAGTCGGAACATTAGAGACGTCAGAGACAGTCAGAGACATTAGAGACAGTCAGAGACATAGAGACAGTCGGAGACATTAGAGACAGTTCGGAGAACATTAGAGACAGTCAGAAACAGTCAGAGACATTAGAGACAGTCGGAGACTTAGAGACCAGTCAGAGACAGTCCCAGAGACATTAGAAGACAGTCGGAGACATTAGAGACAGTCAGAGACAGTCAGAGACAGTCAGAGACAGTCAGAGACATTAGGACAGTCGGAGAATTAGAGAAAGTCAGAGACAGTCAGAGACATTAAGAGACATCAGAGACATTAGAGACAGTCGGAGACATTAGAGACAGTTCGGAGACATTAAGACAGTCGGAGACTTAGAGACAGTCAGAGACATTTGAGAGAACAGTCAGAGACAGTCAGAGACAATTAGGACAGTCCAGAGACATTAGAGACAGTCAAGACAGTCGGAGACTTAGAGACATCCAGAGACATCGGAGACATTAGAGAACAGTCAGAGACAGTCAGAGAATTAGAAGACATTCAGAGACATTAGAGACAGTCGGAGACATTAGAGACAGTCAGAGAACAGTCCGGAGCATTAGAGACAGTCAGAGACAGTCGAGACATTAGAGACAGTCAGAGACAGTCCGGAGACATTAGAGAACAGTCAGAGACAGTCGGAAGACATTAGAGACAGTCAGAGACATTAGAGACAGTAAGAGACAGTCAGGGAGACATTAGAGCAGTCAGAGACAGTCAGAGACATTAGAGACAGTCAGAAGACATTAGAGACAGTCGGAGACATTAGAGACAGTCAGAGATCATTAGAGACAGTCAGAGACAGTCGGAGACATTAGAGACAGTCAGAAGACAGTCAGAGACATTAGGACAGTCAGAGACCATTAGAGACAGTCAGAGAACATTTAGAGACAGTCGAGACATTAAGAACAGTCGAGACATTAGAGACAGTCAGAGACATTAGAGCAGCAGAGACATTAGAGACAGTCGAGACATTAGAGACAGTCAGAGAAGTCAGAGACATTAGAGAGAGTCAGAGACTTAGAGACAGTCAGAGACATTAGAGACACTAGAGAGAGTCAGAACATTAGAGACATAGAGACAGTAGAGACATTAGAGAGAGTAAGACCCATTAGAGAACAGTCAGAGACATTAGAGACAGTCAGAGACATTAAGCAGTCGAGACATTAGAGACAGTCCAGAGACATTAGAGACAGTCAGAGACATTAGAGACAGTCAGAGCAGTCAGAGCATTGAGAGAGTCAGAGACATTAGAGAGTCAGAGACAGTCAGAGACATTAGAGACAGTCCAGAGACATTAGAGAGAGTCAGAGACATTTAGAGACAGTCGAGACAGTCAGAGACATTAGAGGACAAGTCAGAGACATTAGGAGAGGTCAGAGCATTAGAGACAGTCAGAGACCATTAGAGGAGTCAGAGACACTAGAGACAGTCAGATACAGTCAGAGACATTAGAGAGAGTCAGAGTTAGAGAGTCCAGAGACAGTCAGAGACATTAGAGACAGTCAGAGACATTAGAGAGAAGTCAGAGACATTAGAGCAAGTCAGAGACAGTCAGAACATTAGAGACAGTCAGAGACATTAGAGACCGTCAGAGACATTAGAGAGAGTCAGAGACACTAGAGACAGTCAGAGACAGTCAGAGACATTAGAGACATTAAGAGACATTAGAGACAGTTAGAGACATTTAAGGAGTCAGAGACACTAGAGACAGTCAGAGACAGTCAGGAGACATTAGAGACATTTAGAGACAGTAGAGACAGTCAGAACATAGAGATGAGTCAGAAGCATTAGAGACAGTCGGAGACATTAGAGACAGTCCAGAGACGATTAGAGAACAGTCAGAGGACATTTAGAGGACAGTCCAGAGACATTAGAGACAGTCAGAGACAGTCAGAGACATGTAGAGAGAGTCGAGACATTAGAGAGTTCAGAGACAGTCAGAGACATTAGAGGACAGTCAGAGGACATTAGAGACAGCTCAGAGACAACTAGAGAGAGTCAGAGACCATTAGAGGACAGTCCAGACATTAGAGAGAGTCAGAGACAGTCAGAGACATAGAGACAGGTTCAGAGACACTAGAGAGAGTCAGAGACATTAGAGACATTCAGAGACATAGAGAGAGTCAGAGGACACTAGAGACAGTCAGAGACAGTCAAGAGACATTTAGAGAGAGTCAGAGACATTAGAGGACAGTCAGAGACATTAGAGAGAGTCAGAGACACTAAGAGACAGTCAGACGACAGTTCAGAGACATTAGAGACAGTCAGAGACATTAGAGAGAGTCCAGAACATTTAGAGACAGTCAGAGACATTAGAGAGAGTCAGAGACTTAGGAGAGAGTCAGAGACATTAGAGAGTCAGAGACAGTCAGCAGACATTAGAGACAGTCAGAGAACATTAGAGAGAGTCAGAGACAGTCAGAGGAACATAGAGACTCCCAGTCAGAGACATTAAGCATGTCAGAGACATTAGAGAGAGTCAGAAGACATTAGAGAGAGTCAGAGACATTAGAGGACAGTCAGAACATTAGAGACGGAATCAGGGACATTAGAGGACGGAAATCAGAGACATTAGAGACGAGAATCAAGAGACATTAGAGACGAGAATCAGAGACGTAAAGGACAGTCAGAGACATTAGAGACAGTCAGAGACATTAGAGACAGTCAGAGACATTATAGACAGTCGGAGACATTAGAGAGAGGTCAGAGACAGTCAGAGACATTAGAGACAGTCAGAGACATAGAGACAGTCAGAGACAATTAGAGAGAGTCAGAGACATTAGAGACATCAGAGACATCAGAGACAGTCGAGACCATTCAGAGACAGTCAGAGGACATAGAGAGAGTCAGAGACATTAGGAGAGAGTCAGAGACATAGAGAGTCAGAGACACGTCAAGACATTAGAGACAGTCAGAGACATAGAGAGAGTCAGAGACATTAGAGACAGTCCAGAGACATTAGAGACAGTCAGAACATTAGAGACAGTCAAGAACAGTCAGAAGACATTAGAGACAGTCAGAGACATTAGAGGACAGTCAGAGACAGTCAGAGGACAGTCAGAGACATTAGAGACAGTCAGAGACATTAGAGAGAGGTCAGAACCATTAGAGACAGTCAGAACTATTAGAGAGAATCAGAGACAGTCAGAGACAGTCAGAGAATTAGAGACAGTCAGAAGACAGTCAGAGACAGTCAGAGACATAGAGGACAGTCAGAGAAATTAGAGAGAGTCAGAGGGACAGTCAGAGACATTAAGAGACATTTAGAGGACAGTCAGAGACATTTAGAGACAGAGTCAGAGACATTAGAGAGAGTCAGAGACCATTAGAGACAGTTCAGAGAACAGTCAGAGACATTAGAGCAGTCTAGAGACATTAGAGACATTTAGAGAGGAGTCAGAGACATTTACGAGAGAGTCCAGAGACATTAGAGGAGTCAGAGACAGTAGAGACATTAGAGAGAGTCAGAGACAGTCCAGAGACATTAGAGAGAGTCAGAGACACAAGCTGTCTGTCAGAGAATTAGAGACGAGAATCAGAGACATTAGAGACGAAATCAGGGACATTAGAGACGTGAATCAGAGACATTAGAGAACAAGAAATCAGAGACATTTCAGAGACTCAGGTCAGAGACATTAGAGACAGCTCAGAGACAATTAGAGACAGTCAGAGACATTAGAGACAGTCAGGAGATATTTAGAGAGAGTCAGAGAATTAGGAGACGAGAATCAGGACATTAGAGACGAGAAATTCAGGGACATTAGAGACGAGAATCAGGGACATTAGAGACGAGAATCAGGGATCATTAGAGAACACAGAGACAATTTAGAGACTCAGAGACATTAGAGACAGTCAAGACAGTCAGAGACATTAGAGACAGTCGGAGACATTTAGAGACTCAGAATCTCTCATAGAGAGGTCAGAGACAGTCCAGAGACATTAGAGACAGTCAGAGACATTTAGAGAGAGTCCAGAGACAGTCAGAGACATTAGAGACAGTCAGAGACATTAGGACAGTCCAGAGACAGTCAGAGACATTTAAGAGAGAGTCAGAGACATTAGAAGACAAGTCAGAGACATTAGAGACATTAGAGAGAGTCAGAGACATTAGGAGCAGTCGGAGACAGTCAGAAGACATTAGAGAGAGTCAGAAGAACAGTCAGAGACATTAGAGACATGTCAGAGAACATTAAGACAGTCAGAGACATTAGAGACATTTAGAGAGACTCAGAGAACAGTCAAAGACCATTAGAGACAAGGTCAGAGACATTAGAGGACATTAGAGAGAGTCAGAGACAGTCAGAGACATTAGAGACAGTCAAGAGACATTAGAGAGCATTAGAGAGACTAGAGACCAGTCAAGAGACATTAGAGAGAGTCAGAGACATTAGAGACAGTCAGAGACATTAGAGGACATTGAGAGAGTCAGAGACATTAGAGACAGTCGGAGACAGTCAGAGACATTAGAGAGAGTCAGAGACATTAGAGACAGTCGAGACATTAGAGCGAGTCAGAGCATAGAGGAACAGTCCAGAAGACATTAGAGACATTAGAGACGTCAGAGACAGTCAGAGACATTAGAAGACAGTCGGAGACATTAGAGACAGTCCGGAGACATTAGAGAGAGTCAGAGACAGTCCGAGACATTAGAGAACGCAGTCAAAAGAGACATTAGAGAGAGTCCAGAGACATTAGAGACAAGTCGGAGACAGTCAGAGACATTAGAGACAGTCAGAGACATTAGAGACAGTCAGACATTAGAGACAGTCAGAGACATTAGAGACAGTCAGAGACACAGAGACATTAGAGACAGTCAGAGACATTAGAGACAGTCGGAGAGAGTCAGAGACAGTCAGAGACATTAAGAGACAGTCAAGAGACATTAGAAGAACAGTCAGAGACATTAGAGACAGTGCAGAGACAGTCAGAAGACATTAGAGACAGTCAGAGACAATTAGAGACAGTTCCAGAGAGGAGTCAGAGACGTCAGAGACATTAGAGACAGTCAGAGACAAATTAGAAGACAGTCAGAGACATTAGAGACAGTCAGAGTTTTACAGTCAGAGACATTAAGAGGACAGTCAGAGACATTAGAGAGAGTCAAGAGACAGTCAAGAGGACATTAGAGACAGTCGGAAGACATTAGAGACAGTCAGAGACAAGTCAGAAAGACAGTCAGAGACATTAGAGACAGCCGGAGACATTAGAGACAGTCAGAGACATTAGAGACATTAGAGACAGTCGGAGACCATTAGAGACATTAAGAGACAGTCAGAGACATTAGAGACAGTTCGGAGACATTAGAAGACAGTCAGAGACAAGTCAGAGACAGTCAGAGACATTAAGAGACAGTCAGAGACATTAGAGACAGTCAGAGACATTAAGAGACATTAGAGCCAGACATTTAGAGACAGTCGGAGACATTAGAGACGTCAGAGACAATAGAGACATTAGAAGACAGTCAGAGACATTAGAGACAGTCAGAGACATTAGAGACAGTCCGGAGAAACATTAGAGACAGACATTAGAGACAGTCAAGACAGTCAGGACATTAGAGACAGTCAGAGACCATTAGAGACAGTCGGAGACCATTAGAGGAACAGTCGGAGAACATTTAGAGAAGTCGGAGACATTAGGGACAAGTCAGAGACAGTGGTGTCTCGTGTCCAGAGCGTCTGCTGCAGAACACAGGGAGTGTTTACTGAGGCATGGGTTTTTATCTAAAAGGTTTATTGTCGAGACAAACAGAGAAATTTAAATATAAAAACTTGGAGCTAAAACGGACTAAACCAGGACTAAAACACGGACTAAACCTGGACTAAAGCCTGACTAAAACCTGGACTAAACCTGGGCTAAACCTGGACTAAACTTGGACCTAAACAGGACTAAAGCAGGAACTAAAGCAAGGACTAAACCAGGACTAAACCAGGACTAAACAAGGACTAAAACCTGGGCTAAACCTGGACTAAACCAGGACTAAAACCTGGACTAACCTGGGCTAAACCTGGACTAAACCTGGACTAAACCAGGACTAAAGCAGGACTAAAGCAGGACTAAAACCAGACAAACTTAGACTAAACCTGACTAAACCAGGACAAACCAGGACTAAACCTGGACTAAAAACCTGGGGCCTAAACCTGGAATAAACCTGGGCTAAAACCTGGACTAAACCAGGACTAAACTGGACTTAAACCTGGACTAAACTAGGACTAAACCTGGACTAAAACCAGGACTAAAACAGGACTAAAGCAGGACTAAAGCAGGACTAAACCAAGGACCTAAACCAGGACTAAAGCAGGACTAAACTGGGGCTAAACCTGGAACTAAACGAGACTTAAAGCAGACTAAAACTGGGCTAAAACCAGGACTAAACGCTGGGCTAAACCAGGACTAAACCTGGGCTAAAACCTGGACTAAACTGGCTAAACCTGAACTAAACCTGGACTAACCAGGACTAAACCTGGGCTAAACCTGGACTAAACCTGGGCTAACCTGGACTTAAACCTGGGCTAAACCTGGACTAAAACCTGGACTAAACCAGGACTAAAGGGCAGGACTAAAGCAGGACCTAAACCAGGACTAAACCTGGGCTAAACCAGGGGATAAACCAGGACCAAACCTGACTAAACCAGGGACCAAACGTGGATAAAACCAACTCTAAACCAGGACTAAACCTGGACCAAAACCTGGACCAAACCTGGACAAACCTGGGCTAAACCTGGGCTATAACCTGGACTAAACGCTGGACTAAAACCAGGACTTAAAGCAGGACTAAAGCAGGACTAAACCTGGGCTAATAAACCTGAACTAAACCTGGGCTAAACCTGACTAAACCTGGACTACAACCTGGACTAAACCCTGGCTAAACCAGACTAAACCTGGACTAAACCTGGACTAAACCAAGGACTAAACACAGGACTAAACCATGGACTAAACCTGGTCTAAACCCTGGACTAACGCAAGGACTTAAACCTGGACTAAACCTGGACTAAACCAGGTACTTAAACCTGGGCTAAAACCTGGGGCTAAAACCTGGACTAAACCAGGACTAAACCTGGTCCCTAACCTGCGATAAACCGGACTAAACCTGACTTAAAACCTGGACTAACCTGACTAACCTGGACTAAACCTGAGTAAACCAGGCTAAACCTGGACAAACCTGGGGACTAAACCAGGGACTAAAACCTGGACCTAAACTGGACTAAACCTGGCTAAAACAGGACTAAACTTGGGCTAAACCTGGATTAAACCTGGGCTCAAAACCTGGTCTAAACCATGAACTAAACCTGGGCTAAACATGACTAAACGCTGGACTAAACGCAGGACTAAACCTGGACTAAACCTTGGTCTAACCTGGGACTAAACCTGGTCTAAACCTGGACTAAAACATGGGGACTAAACCTGGACTAAAACCTGGACTAAACCCCAAGGACTAAACCTGGAATTAAAAACCTGGGCTAAACCTGGGCTAAAACCTGGGCTAAACCTGGGCTAAACCTGGACTAAACCAGGACTAAACCTGGAACTAAAACCTGGACTAAACTGGACTAAACCTGGACTAAACCCTGGACTAAACAGACTAAAACCTGGACTAAACCTAGGGCTCGGGCAGTTAATGGAATGTGACATCTAATGGTGATTTGAATAAAGTCTGGGTAATCACGTGGTTTTAATGGAGGGACATTGGGCCCGTCCTGTCCCAGATGCCTGCAGAGCCTTCAGGTCAGTCCAGGAAAACACTGGGCCCAAAACCAAAACAGGAAGCTCAGGAGACATGCGGCACAAAGAACAAGAGGACCTGGTGATTTAAAGTGTAAACATCAGCTACAAAGTCACACTAACTCGTCTAAAGGACAAAGCACATGAGGAACCAGAGGATCAGGAACACACGGGGAAGGAGGGTTTTTAAACCTTCGAAAGGAATCTGTCCATCTAATTTGGAACAGGTGGATTTGTTTTGAAGCTGCAGTCGTGGATTCGCTTGGACTCTAAACAGTGAACTGTAAGTTTAAATGTGCGGTTTAACTCATTTCTTTTATGTACTTTAATGAGTTGTTAGCTTCACTCCGGGACGTCGTGGCCTTTTTGAGGCCCCGCGGTCCAAACAAAACATGCTTCTCGCTGTTTTGTGTCTCCTTTGTAGATGTTTGGGTGTTGTTGTGAGGAGTTTGTTTTTGCTGGCAGTTTTCAGCTCGTCCAGGAAAGAACCATTTATTGTTTTTTTCTTTTAAACCAAAAACATTGAAATTGAAATTGAGATCGATCAATATGGGGAAAATAATCAATTATTTTTTTCCATAATCTAAGTCCTGGTTTAGTTCCTGGTCTAAACCAGGACTAAACCAGGACTAAACCAGGTCTAAACTGCAGGTCTAACCCAGGTTCTAACCAGGTCTAACCCAGGTCTAACCCAGGACTAACCCAGGTCTAACCCAGTCTAACGCCAGGACTAACCCAGGACTAAACCCAGGTCTAAACCAGGACTAAACCAGGTCTAACGCCAGGACTGAAACCCAGGTCTAAACCAGGACTATAACCAGGTCTAACCCTAGGACTAACCCAGGACTAAAACCCAGGTCTAAACCAGGACTAAACCAGGTCTAAACCCAGGACTAAACAGGACTAAACCAGGTTCTAACTCAGGTCTAACCCAGGTCTAACCCAGGTCTAAACCAGGTCCTAACACAGGACTAACCGCAGGTCTAACCCAGGTCTAAACCAGGTTCTAAACCTCAGGACTAACCCAGGTCTAACCCAGGACTAAACAGGACTAAACCAGGAACTAACCCAGGTCTTAAACCAGGACCTAAACCAGGAACTACCCAGGGTCTAAACCAGGACTAACCCAGGTCTAACCCAGGTCTAACCCAGGTCATAACCCAGGTCTAACCACAGGTTCTAACCCAGGACCTAACCCAGGGACTAACCAAGGGTCTAAACCAGGACTAAACCAGTCTAACCCAGGACTAAACCAGGACTAACCAGGACTAAACCCAGGTCTAAACCAGGTCTAACCCAGGTCTAACCCAGGAATTAAACGCAGGTCTAAACCAGGTCTAACCTCAGGTCTAACCCAGGTCTAACCAGGTCTAACCCAGGAACTAACCCAGACTAACCCCAGGTCTAACCCAGGTCTAACCCCAGGTCTTAACCCAGGTCTAACCCAGGTTCTAACCCAAGGTCTAAAACCAGGTCTAAACTAGGTCGGGCCGTGAGGGAATGAAATATCAAGTTTCCGTCTTTGTTTTGGTTTGAAACAAATGACCTCTGTTGTCTTTGTGCGGCTCAATGTTTTGTGAAGAAAACGTTTAGTATAAAAATCATAATCTGTTGAATATGAACAATATAAATCATAAATGTGTTTGAAATGTTTATAATTTGGAATCATAAATGTGTTTGAAATGTTATATTTGAAATGTATTGTGTTTACATTATGGATGGTAAATAAACGTGTTCTTGTGGCAGAACAAAGAGAAGGAGAAGGCTCAGAAGCTGAGGGAGAAGGAGGCGCGGGAGCGAGAGAAAGGAGGCGCGGGAGCGGAGAGGTGCGCTCGGAATTGGAACCCTGTTCAAACCTGCCATCACCGTCTCCTCCACCACAAGCTGTGCTTTCCTCCTGCAACCGCAGCATCACGGCCAAGAGGCGCTGAGCTGCCCGGTAAATAAAACACACTAAAACCATGCTCCAAAACATGGCCAAAAAACTGCTCCAAACATCTCCAAACATGCCAACAACATCCAAAAACATCGCCAAACTGGCTCACAACAGCCAAAAACATGCCCAAACATGCTCCAAACATGCTCCAAACATGCCAAAACATGCTCCAACATGCCAAAAACATGCTCCAAACATGCTCCTCAAAACAATGCCAAAAACATGCTCCAAACCAGCGCAGCAACAAGGCCAAGGAGGAGCTGAGCTGCCCAGGTAAATAAACACAACAGCACTAAAACACACGGTAAACCTTCCACCCAAAACATGCCAAAAACAATGCACCATGAGTTATGTTAATGAGTCTATGTTAAGGAGCTATGTTAATGAGTCTATGTTAATGAGTCTATGTTAATGAGTTAATGTTAATGAAGACTATGTTATGAGTCTATGTTAATGAGACTATGTTAATGAGTCTAATGTTAATGAAGTCTATGTTAATGATCTATGTTAATGAGTCCTAATGTTAATGAGTCCCTATGGTTAATGAGTTTATGTTTAATGAGTTTATGTTAATGAGTCTATGTTAAATAATGAGTCTATGTTAATGGTAGAAAGTGGTTGCGTCAGACTTCACAAAGCTCAATGCTCAGAAACAAACACAGCGTTATACGCACACGGAGCGTACAGGCCTGCTGCAAGTCTACTCCCTCAGCCGTCGTCCCATGGAGCGTCTGACAGTGGATGTCACAGGACAGTTTAAACACCCCAAGAAATAAACCAAATGGTGCAGACGATCAGAGGACGAGGAGGGACGAGTCCTTCTGCCTTGTGGAGGAATCTGTTTATAAAGTTTATAAAAGCCGCAGAGATGATTATCATTGATCCAACCTCCAATACTTAAACTTAATAAACCTCCAATACTTTAACTAATTAAACCTCCAATACTAAACTAATAAACCTCCAATACTTAAACTAATAAACCTCCAATATTAAACTAATAAACCTCCAATACTTAAACTAATAAACCCCAATACTTAAACTAATAAACCCCACAATACCTTAGACTAATAAACCTCCAATACTTAAACTATAAAACCTCCAATACTTACCTAATAAACCTCCAACTACTTTAAACTAATAAACCTCCAAATACTTAAACTAATAAACCTCCAATACTTAAACTAAATAAAACCTCCATACTTAAACTAATAAACCTGTTAATACTTAAACTAATAACCTGTAATACTTAAAACTAATAAACCTCCAATACTTAAACCTAATAAACCTCCAATACTTAAACTAATAAACCTCCAATACTTAAACAAATAAACCCCAATACTTAAACTAATAAACCTCCAATACTAAACTAAATAAACCTCCAATACTTTAACTAATAAACCTCCCAATATTAAACTAAATAAAACCTCCAATACTTAAACTAATAAACCTTGTAATACTTAAACTAATAAAACCCTCCAATACTTAAACTAAATAAACCTCCAATACTTAAAACATTAAACCTCCAATACTTAAACTAATAAAACCTCGCAATACTTAAACTAATAAACTCGCAATACTGTAAACTAATAAACCCTCCCAATACTTAAACTAATAAACCTCCAATACTTAAACTAAAAACCTCCAATACTTAAACTAATAAACCTCCAATAACTTAAACTAATAACCTCCAATACTTAAACTAATAAACCTGTATACTTAAACTATTAAACGCTCCAATACTTTTAAACTAATAACCTCCAATAACTTAAACTAATTAAAACCTCCAATACTTAACAGCTAATAAACTGTAATACTTAAACTAATAAACCTCCAATACTTAAATCTATTAAAACCTCTCATACTTAAACTAATAAACCTCCAATACTTAAAACTATTAAAACCTCCAAATACTTAAACCTAATACTCACATTTAAACATCTTAAACTAATAAACCCTCCAATACTTAAACTAATAAACCTCCAATACTTAACTAATAAACCTGTAATAACTTAAACTAATAAACCTCCAATACTTAAACTAATAAACCTCCATACTTAAAACTAATAAACCCTCCAATAACTTAAACTAATAACGCTCCAAATACTTTAAACCTAATACCTGTAATACTTAAACTTAATAAACCTCCAATTTAAACTATAACCTCCAAAATACTTAAATCTAATAAACCTGTAATACTTAAACTAAATAAACCTCCATACTTAAAAAACTAATAACCTGTAATACATTAACTTAATAAACCTCCATAACTTAAACCTAAATAAACCTCCAATACTTAACTAAAACCTCCATACTTAAAACTAAATAACCTGTAATACTTTTAAACTAATAAACCTCCCAATACTTAAACTAATAAACCTCCATACTTAAACTAATAAACCTCCAATACTTAAACTATAAACCTGTTTAATACTAAACTAATAACCTCCAAATACTTAAACTAATAAACCCCTCCAATAACTTAAACTAATAAACCTCCAATACTTAAACTAATAAACCTCCAATACTTAAACTAATAAACCTGTAATACTTAAAAACTAATAAACCTCCAATACTTTAAACTAATAAACCTCAATACTTAAACTAAATAAAACCTCCAATATTACTTAAACTAATTAAAACCTCCAATTACTTAACTAATTAAACCTCCAATACTTAAACTAATAAACCTCCAATACCTTCAACTAATAAACCTCCAAATACCTTAAACTAATAAACTCCAATACTTTAAACTAATAAACCTCCAAATACTTAAAACTAATAAAACCTCAATACTTAAACATAATAACCTCCAATACTTAAACTAATAAACCTGTAATACTTAAACTAATGAAAGCCTCCAATACCTTAACTAATAAACCTGTAATCTTTAAACTAAATAAACCTGAATACTTAAACTAATAAACTGTAATACTAAACTAATAAAACCTCAATAACTTAAACTAAATAAACCTCCAATACTTAAACTAATAAAACCTTCCAATAACTTAAACTAATAAACCTCCAATACTTAAAACTAATAAACCTCCAAATACTTAAACTAATCTCAATACTTAAACTAATTAAACCTGTAATACTTAAACTAATTAACCTCCATAACTTAAACTATTAAACCTCCAATCTTAAACAATGAAAAACCTCCAAATACTGTAAACTAATAACCTCCAATACTTAAACTAATAAACCTGTAATACTTAAACTAATAGAACCCTCCAATACTTTAAACTAATAACCTCCAATTACTTAAACTAAATAAACCTGTAAATACTTAAAACTAATAAACCTGTAATACTTAAACTAATAAACCTCCAATACTTAAACTAATAAACCTCCAATACTTAAAACTAAATAAACCTCCAATACTTAAACTAATAAACCTCCAATACTTAAACTAATAAACCTCGCAATACTTAACTAATAAACGCTGTAATACTTAAACTAATAAAACCTGTAATACTTCAACTAATAACCTCCAATACTTAAACTAATAACCTCCAATACTGTAAACTAAATAAACCTCCAATACTTAAACTAAATAAACCTCCAATACTTAACCTAATAAACCTCCAATACTAAAACTAATAAAGCTCCAATATTAACTATAAACCTCCAATACTTAGCTAATAAACCTGTAAATACTTAAACTAATAAACCTCCAATACTTAAACTAATAAACCTCCAATACTTAAACTAAATAAACCTGTAATACTTAAACTAATAAACCTCCAATACTTAAACTAATAAACCTGTAATTACTTAAACTAATAAACCTCCAATACTTAAACTAATAAACCCTCCAATACTTAAACTAATAAACCTCCAATACTTAACTAATAAACCTGTAATAACTTAAACTAATAAACCTCCAATACTTAAAACTAATAACTCCAATACTTAAACTAATAACCTCCCAATACTTAAACTAATAAACCTGTATACTTAAAAAACTAATAAACCTCCAATACTTAACTAATAAACCTTCCAATACTTAAACTAATAAACCTCCAATACTTAAACTAATAAACCTCCAATACTTAAACTAATAAAACCTGGTAATACTTAAACTAATAAACTCCATACTTAAAACTAAAAACCTCCAATACTTTAACTAATAAACCTCCAATACTTAAACTAATAAACCTCCAATACTTAAACTATTAAACCTCCAATACTTAAACTAATAAACCTCCATACTAACTAATAAACCTCCCAATACTTTAAACTAACCTCCAATACTTAAACCCTATAAACCTCCAATAACTTAAACTAATTAAACCTCCAAACTTAAACTAATACCTCCAATACTTAAAAACTAATAAACCTCCAATACTTAACTTAAAACCTCCAATACTTAAACTAATAACCTGTAATACTTAAACTAATAAACCTGTAATGACTTAAACTAAATAAACCTCCAATACTTAACTAAATAAACCTCCAATACTTAAACTAAAAACCTCCAATACTTAAACTAATAAACCTCCAATACTTAAACTAATAAACCTGTAATACTTTAAACTAATAAACCTGTAATACTTAAACTAATAAACCCTCCAATACTTAACTATTAAACCTCCAATACTTAAACTAATAAACTCCAATAACTTAAAACTAATAACCTCCAATACTTAAACTAATAAACCTGTAAAATACTTAAACTAATAACCTCAATACTTAACTATAAACCTCCAATACTTAAACTAAATAAACCTCCAATACTTAACTAATAAACCTCCATACTTAAAACTAATAACCTGTAATACTTAAACTAATAAACCTCCAATACTTAAACTAATAAACCTCCAATACTTAAACTAATAAACTCCAATACTTAAACTAATAAACCTCCAATAACTTTTAAACTATTAACGCGTCCAATACTTAAACAATAAACCTCCAATACTTAAACTAAATAAACCTCCAATACTTAAACTAATCCCATACTTAAACTAATAAACCTCTCCAATACTTAAACTAAATAAACCTCCAAATACTTAAACTAATAAACCTCCAATACTAATAATTAAACTCCATACTCAAACTAATAAACCTGTAATACTTAAACTAAATAAACCTCCAATACTTAAACTAATAACCTGTAATACTTAAAACTAATAAACCTGTAATACTAAACTAATAAACCTGTAATACTTAACTAATAAAACCTCAATACTTAAACTAATAAACCTCCAATACTTAAACTAATAAAACTCCAATACTTAAACTAAATAAACCCTTCCAAATACTTAAACTAATAAACCTCCAATACTTAAACTAATAAACCTCCAATACTTAAACTAATAAACCTGTAATATTAAACCTAATAACCTCCCATACTTAAAACTATTAAACCTCCAATACTTAAAACTATAAAACTCCAATACTTAAACTATAAACCTCCAATACTTAAACCTAATAACTGTAATACTTAAACTAATAAAACCTCCTAATACTTAACTAATAAACCTCCAATACTTAAACTAATAAACCTGTAATACTTAAACCTAATAAACCTGTAATACTTTAACTAATAAACCTCCAAATACTTAAACTAATAAACCTTCCAATACTTAAACTAAAAACCTCAATACTTAAACTAATAAACCTCCAATACTACTTAACTAAATAAACCTCATACTTAAACTAATAAACTGTAAATAACTTAAACTAATAAACCTGTAATACCTTAAAACCAATAAACCTCCATCTTAAACTAATAAACCTCCATACTTAAAAACTAATAAACCGTCCAATACTAAAACTATTAAACCTCCAATCTTTAAACTAATAAACCTCCAATACTTAAACTAAAAACCTCCTTCTTCTCCTCTTAACTAATAAACCTGTTACTTAAACTAACTAAACCACATACTTAACCTATTCCTACTTACTATAAACCTTCTTTTTATAACTCATTTACTATAAACTCCTACTTAACTACCTACCATACTTAACTAATCCTGTATAACTTAACTATAACCTCCAATACTTAAACTAATAAACCTCCAATACTTTTAAACTAATAAACCTCCAATACTTAAACTAATAAACCCTCCAATACTTAAACTAATAAACCTCCAATACTTAACTAATAAACCTGTAATAACTTAAACAATAACCTCCAATACTTACTATAACCTCCTACTTACTATAAACTCATACTTTACTATCCTCACTTTATACCTCTCAATTTACTATAACCTCCAATTTACTAAATAACCTCCAATACTTAACTATAAACTCCTACTTACTAATAAACCGTCCATACTTAAACTATAAACCTCCAATACTTAAACTATAAACCTCCAATACTAAACTAATAAACCTCGCAATACTTAACTATAAACTCCAATATTAACTAATAAACCTCCAATACTTAAAATATAAACCTCCAATACTTAAACTAATAAACCTCCAAATCTTAAACTAATAAACCTCCAATACTTAACTAAATAAACCTGTAATACTTAAACTAATAAACCTCCAATACTTAAACTATTAAAACCTCCAATACTAAACTAATACCTCCAATACTTAAACTAATAAACCCTCCAATACTAAACTAATAACTGTAATACTTAAACTAATACCCCAATACTTAAACTAATAAACCTCCACAATACTTAAACTAATAACCCAATACTTTAAATAATTCATTACACTTTTTATAAAAGAAACTGATTAAAACTTAACAAAAATTAGAACAGGGAGCTTCGGTATCCAGCAAAAGATGGTGCTCATGGAAGGAGGCAATAGAACGTGCAGAGAAAAAATCAGGTCCAGACACTCATCATTTGCAAAAGTAGAAAAGGCTTTAATTTATGGGGCAGAAAAACATAAAGACTAAGATTAATTTACACAAACCTGATTAAAACCTTTGAGTTTTCATCAGACTATATCTTAAAACTAAAACTAAACTAAAGGGCTGCAAAATAACCATGGCCCAAACAATGCCCTACACATACACAACGCCTGAAAACATGCCCCAAACACACGCCAGCCCCTCCCTGGGCCTGAGCCAGATGCCCTCCCTGGAGCGGTGAGAAGTGGGTCGAGTTAAACATGTGTCAGAGAAACAGAATCAGGTCAAAGGAAAAGGAAGGAGAGTCACTCCCCGCCTTTGTCTGAAGCCCGATCCCCGACTTCCTCCTCCCCTCCCCTCTCCTCACCCCTCCTCCCCTCCTCTCCCTCCCTCCGTCCCCTCCCTCCCCCTCTCCCCTCCGTCCCCTCCCTCCTCTCTCCCTTCCTCTCCTCAACCCCTACCTTCCCCTGCCTCCTCCCCTCCGCCCCTCCACTCCCCTCCCTGGGCGCAGAGTCAGTTGAGGCGGCTTGACATAAACTGTCAAATCCTGAACAACTGAGCTCTCGATCGCCCGGCGTCAGTTGTTGCCGCAGCTCTAACCACTGCGGCCACACTGGCTGGGGCGGAGCCGAGCAGGAGCGATGTGCCTGAAATAGCGGCTGGTTTCAGGGCTGAATCCGTTGTGTTCACTTCCTCCTCGACTCAGAGTTTTTACAACAACAGCCTCGGTCTTGAAACCTGTTGAAAGAGTAACCTGATGGAGCGTTCCAGTGTGTAGAAATGTGGTCAGCGCTTGACCCGGACCCGGAGTGTCCAGTGTTCGTCAGCGCTGACACGGACCCGTAGTGTCCTGAGATGTCTGTCAGCGCTGACCCGGACCGGACAAGTGTCAGATGTGGTCGCGCTGACCGGACCACGAGTGTCCAGATGTTGTTAGCGCTGACCCGGAACCCAGAGTGTCCAGATGTGTCAGCGCGCTGACCCGGACCCGTAGTGCCTGATGTGTCTAGCGCTGGACCCGGACCCGAGTGTCCAGATGTTGTCAGCGCTTGACCGGAACCCGGAGTTCAAGATTTGTGTTTTAGCGCTGACCCGGACCCAGAGTGTCGATTGTGTTAGCGCTGACCGGACCCAGAGTGTCCAGAGTGTTAGCGCTGACCGGGGTGTCCAGATGTGTCAGCGCTGACCCGGTGTGTCCCAGATGTGTCAGCGCTGACCCGGAGTGTCAGATGTGTCAGCGCTGACCCGGACCGGGAGTGTCCAGATGTGTTCAGCGCTTGAACCCGTCAGTGTCCAGATGTGTCACTGCTGGCTCTGAGGTTTTTATGGAAAATTTTTTACGTTTGTCACATGTTACAAGAACAAACTTAAGCCACAGGTCAGTTTACATAAAGCTGTGGACTTCAACAAGTGGTGGGTCGTGGGACCCCTCAGAGGGTCCAGATGATTTCCAAAATGCTACGGTTTTGAGCATATTTTGTTGAAATCCATTTGAATATTTTCCAAATAAAGAATGTTTTCTATCTTTAAAGGGATATTTCAGGATTTTTGACCATTGGGCCTCATTTCTAGTTATCCAGAGTGTTGTTGATGGTCTTGGAGATATTTGTTTCTTAAATCATGCAGTTCTTTATTATTGATTAGCCCTTAGTGGCGCCTAGGCTTTAATGCTGGCTGCTGCATTGTCTATGGTTCAGTTACCTGCTTAAAAACAGTCTGACCCACTCCACAGTTGCCTGAGGTTAAATCACATTATTAGAACACCAGACTAACCCATATAAATGTTCTGTGTTAATAGAATCAATTTTAAATAACTTATATACTTGAGGCAGATCAGCTTGTGGCTGTACTACGCAGCGGGCGGAGTGATCTTGCCAGAAATAGTCCCTCAAAATGCGGTAATTCATGTGATACAAGGTCAGTTATATTTCATAACAATTTCTATTAACACAGACATTTATATGGTTGAGTCTGGTCTTATAAGTGATTTACCTCAGGTGCACTGTGGAGGTGGGTCACACTTGTTTTTTAATGCAGGCTAACTGATTACCATTAGACATGCACTAGCCTAGCAATCTAGCTAGCGCCACTAGACTGCTTCAAATATTAAGAACTGCATTGATTTAAGAAAAAAATATCTCCAGACATCAACAACACTCTGGATAACTGGAAAATGAGGCCCTTTAAACTAAGAGGAAATCTTTATTAAAAGTGGCTCATGTTGTTTTATGGATCTAAAGGAAACCAGTGAAGTTTTATAATGAGCTGCTCCTCGACTCGCCTCAAAGATCTAAGTAAAGGAGGTGTCATCTCACCAGGGGGCGGGCTTTGAGGCGATGGATCGTCTCCTCTGAATTGGTCGCTTTGTCTTTTCAGGATGGTACGTGATCGATCACAACGCTGCGGAGCTCACTGCCGTGCTGCGCCAAGAAAACAGAGGTACGAAGAAACACAAACACAAAAACAACAAAACAGCAACACAAAACACAAAAACACAAAAACACACAAAAAACAAAAACACAAAAAACACAATAACACAAAACAACAAAACACAAACACAAAACACTCAAAAACACAAAACACACAAAACACCACAAAAACACAAACACAAAACACAAAACACAACACAAACACAAAAACACAAAAACACAAAACACAAACAACAAACACCCAAAACACAAAACACGAAAAACACAAAAAGACACAAAAACACAAACACAAAACACAACACAAAAACACAAAAAACACAAACCACCAAAACACCAAAACACCAATGAATGGACGTCTGGTGTTTGTTTTTCCAGCAAACCAAGCTGACGCCGCTGTCGAGGACAGTTCCAGTCTGCAGACCGTCGCCATGAGAACCAAGATGAGACACGGCCCACAGACACGCCACAGCCACACCCCATAGACCACGCCCCAGTCATAATAACACCAAACATCCTAGATTTACTCTGTCAGAATAGATTCAAAGCCTTTATTTGTCAATTTGGCAGGGAGGGAGGAGTTTCGCCTTCCTGATAGCCTGTGTGGATAAAAAACAGACCAAATGTGTCACAAAATCCAGCACATTTTAAACCTGACTCTTAACATTATGGTAGATTTCCTCACTGACCTGTGCTCTCTCTGCTGCCCCCTTGCAGGTCAGATAAAAGGGCGTCCCACGTCAGCCATTTTACCCGTCAGAACCTGAGACTGTCCCGACGCGGTCCCGCCTCCACCCTGTCCCTGTCCAAGAGTGTGTTCCAACACCACATCGCAGGAGTGGAGTGCAGTGTCTGTTTTGTAGGTTCTTAGCTTTTCAAATGAGTTCTCCTCTGGATTGGTTTAATTGCTGTTTGTGTTTCAGGGCGGGGACGAGGCCGATGGGGGCTGGCGCAGGGGATTCTGTCTCAGTCCTCAGAGTTCTCGTGAACTTCAGGAGCAGAACTTTGTCTCTGGGAAGTCTCAGACGAAGGTAACAGCGCCCCCTTCAGTTTCACCTCCTCCTCCCTCCGCTTCTCCACTGACCTTCCTGTTTCTTCTGCTCTCAGGGGAGACGTGGTTGGAGCCCCCTGCTGGAGGAGCTTGCTAAGGAACACCCGTGGTTTCACCTGGGACAGCTGGTCCTCGGCCGTGGAGTCGAGTTTCATTCCAAACGCTGCAACAAAGACGTTCATCCAGACGAGGACGTCATCTACGGTTACCTGACCTCCACTTCCGTTTGCTAAAGTAAACTGACCTCACCTGTTTTCTATGGTAAACTGACCTTCACTTTCCTGTTTGTACGGTAAACTGACCTATGGGAGAGGAGTGACTTGCTTTCCTCAATTTGCCAATTTGCCCATGTTTGTCTTTCATATTTGTTATTCTCTTTTTGTTTTTTACTTTTTCTTATTTTTGCCCCAATTTGTTCCCCATTTTTTTTTCCCCAAAAAAATTTTTTCTTTTTCCCCAAAATTATGTTGAAAATGTTTCCCAGATTTTCTTTGACCATTGGAGATGAAAGCTGATACCTTTACAATGTTGTAGATCTTACCCCACTTTCTTTTTCTGCTCTAGACGACAAATTAATCAAAAAATGGTAAACAGTTCAGCCCTGATGCAGACGGAGCTCCACCACGTTATGTCGTGTTTGTTAGTTCTTGATTGTTCTGATGTTCTTGATGGTTTCCAGAGCCTGATGCAGACGGAGCTCCACCACGTTAGGTTCAGTGCGGGTTAGTTCTTGATGTTCTGATGTTCTGATGGTTCAGAGCTGATGCAGACGGAGCTCCACCACGTCGTACGCTCCGGAATCATTGAGGGCTGCTTCCGCACAGTGGATGCGGAGGAGGTGCAGCTGGAGCCCGGGTTTGGTTCACTCTGTGTTTCCTGGTGTTGGACCAACTCCTGGAGCTTCACTCTCCGTTTCTACAATTACTTCTGCAGCGACGAACAGACGGACTCCAGCCGGGCGCGACTGAACTACAGTTGTGATGAGGCTGGGAGACCTTGCTGATCAAACAGGTACTACTACAACTACGTACTATAGTACTACTACGTATACTATGGTAACTACAGTGTGAGGAGGCGGAGAGACCTGTGATCCAAAATCGTACTACTATTAGTACTACATATATACTTACTACTATTAGTACTTATGCGCTATTAGCTCACTATAACTACTTACTGTTCAGTATACTGTCAGCACTACTGCTATACTACTATAACTACTACTTTAACTGCTACTGCTGGTACTACAAATTTTCCACATTTTTGTAGTTTTTATTGATATTTGATGCTTTTGTCACTTTTTTCATTGTTTTTTTTCTCACGGTTTTTGGTCTCATTTTTTAGTTTATTTTATTTTGTCTCTTCTGTTGAGGAAATGTTGCTGCTTCGGCCGGTTTAATTTCTAGGAACCCAATTAGGAGCCACTGGAGAGACTTTAGCACAGTCAGGACTAGTTAGACTTTTTAGCACAGTGAGGGACTAGTTAGACCTTTAGCACAGGGAGGAGCTAGTTGGACTTTAGCACAGGGGAGGATAGTTAGACTTTAGCACAGGAGGACTAGTTAGCGTTCATCATCTTGGAACGCTTCATAAGAGAACCTTTGGATGTTATTAGCTTTTGATTAATTACATACAAGGATTGTGTTAGTATCTTTACTCTAACCTCCTCTGGTCTCTGTGCATGTTAGTTTAGTTAGTTAAGTTAGTTTAGTTAGTTAGTTTAGTTTAGTTGTTACGTTGGTTAGTTACTGCCTAACCCTCCTCTCTCTGTGCAGTTAGTAGTTGTTTGGTTGGTTATTTAGTCAGTTGGTTAGGTTAGTTTTAGTTAGTTGGGTTAGTTGTTAGTTGGTTGGTTTAGTTAGTTGGTTAGTTGGTTTAGTTACTTAACCCTCTCTCTGTGCAGTTTTTCCGTGAAGCGAATGCGGAGAGCTGAGAAGGTGTTTACTCTGAGTTCTGCAGTCGTCGCATCCTAAAGCCGTGCAGTTTACAAAACGCGGGTTTAGCGATGAGACGACGCTGCAGCTAGTTCATCCGGGTTCAGTCTTACTACTTAACTAAGTTACTATCTAACCTAACTTAGTAACTAACGCGGTCACATTTCCAGGATCCTCAGCGTGTGAGCCGCGGGCCGCTGCTGCGTCGCCATGGCGGGTCCAGGAGGCATCCTGTTGGGTCACTCAGAGAATCACCAAGTACCCGGTTCTTCTGCAGCGAGTTATCCTGGACTGCCCAAAGGTCAGTCACACAGAGTTTTACGCTTTCCTCACGACTCTTATCCTCACGACTTTATACCTCACCATGTTTTTACTTAACTCTGTGATTCCTTTCAGGTGACCAGGAGAGGCGTTATTAGTTTAAACTCCTCTGTGATCCCTCAGGTGACCAGGAGGAGGCTTATAGTTTTAACTCCTCTTGTGATCCCTCAGTGTGGACCAGAGAGGCGTTAGGTTTAACTTCCTCTGTGATCCCTCAGGTGACAGGAGGAGGCTGTCAGTTTAAACCTCCTCTGTTGATCCCATCAGGTGCACCGGAGAGGGTTTTATAGTTTAATCTCCTCTGTGATTCCTCAGGTGACCAGGAGGAGGCGTTAGTTTACTCCTCTGTGATCCCTCAGGTGACCAGGAGCGAGGCGTTAGTTTAAACTCCTCTGTGATCCCTCAGGGACCAGGAGGAGGCGTCAGTTTAACTCCTCTTGTGATTTCCTCAGCGTGACCAGGAGGAGGCGTCAGTTAACTCCTCTGTGATTCCCTTTTTTTTTTGTTTTTTTTTTTTTTCAGGTTTTTTTTTTTTTGGGGCCAGGAGGAGGCGTCAGTTTTTAAGACTTCCTCTGTGATTCCTCAGGTGGACAGGAGGTGAGGCGTCAGTTTAACTCTCTGTGATCCCTCAGGTGACCAGGAGGAGGCTTCAGTTTTAACTCCTCTGGATCTCAGCGGTGACCAGGGAGGAGGGCGTCAGTTACTCCTCTGTGATTCTCAGTGACCAGAGGAGGCGTTATAGTTTAATCCCTGTGATCCCTCGAGGGTGACCAGGAGGAGGCGTTCAGAAAATTTAACTCTTGCTGATCCTCAGGTGACCGGAGAGGTGTTAAGTTTTAACTCCTTCTAGTGATTCATCAAGGTGACCAGGAGGAAAGGCGTATAGTTAACTCCTCTGTGATTCCCTCAGGTGACCAGGAGGAGGCGTTCCAGTAAATTAACTCTCTGTGATCCCTCAGGTGCCAGGAGAGGCGTAAGTTTACTCCTCTGTGATCGCCTTTCAGGTGACCAGGAGAGGTTGTTAGTTTAAGCTCCTGCTTGTGATTCTCAGTGCCAGGAGGAGGCGGTTTAGTTTTAACTCCTCTGTGACCCTCAGGTGGACCAGGAGGTAGGCGTTTATAGTTTAACTCCTCTGTGATCCCTCAGTGACCAGGAGGAGGGTGTTGTTTAACTCCTCTGTGAATTCCCTCATGTGACCAGGAGGAGGCCGGTCGTTCGCTCTCCAAAGCGCTTGAAGCTCTCAAAGACCTCCTGAGACTCCGTGGACCGGGGAGGTTCTGGAGTTGGAAGCGGACCTCGGAGGCTTCAGGAGATTCAGCCACCGTTCTGGACCCGCGAGCCGAGGACCCGCGTGAGGGGCGGAGCCTTCAGGAGCGGAGGCTGCCACGGCGCCGCCTGCTCCACGAGGGGGCGCGCTTGTGGGGCGTTCCAGGGCTCGCGGCTCAAAGGTCAGAGCTGCTTCTTCTACACCACAGCAGATGGGAACCATGAGATACTTTAAGGTTCTTACATGAGGAGACACGAGGAAACGGGATCAAGCAGGAGTGGAAAACCTTCCAGGGACAGGGTTAGAGGAGGGGACGGAATAAGGAGCTCACTTTGTTTACCCATTTTTTTCTTATTTTACCCCATTTTTAAAGTTTGGTGTTTTAAAGTAATGGTTTGCCCCTAATTTCCCTTAGTTTCAGTGCATTTTTTCCTTATTTTTTTCCAAACAATTTCTAAAAATGGTCTCCATTGTTTCCCAGATGTATTTACATTTTACCAAATTTTTTTTCTTATTTTTACCCCCAATTTTCTTGTGTTTCCCATTTCCTCCCGGTTTTTTCCCATTAATATTTTTCCCCTATATCCCCCCAATTTGCCCTTTTTTCCCAATGTTTTTTTTTTTCAATTAGTTTTTCTTATTTTTGCCAGTTTTTTGCCCTTTTTTTGGATCATATTTTCCTTATTTCGTGACTTGCAGCCCTTCATGTTGTAAATTGATCTTCATACATCATAGTTCTGTTCCTGGTCTCAGACTCAGCCGTACCTCTGAGAGTTCAGATGCCCTCCCTGACCTGTTGTGCTGTGTGTGTGTGTTGCAGATGTGCACCGTGCTGCTCATGAACGACGTCCTTGGTTTTTTCAGGACAAAGATCAGAAGTTCTCCTTCGGTCTCTCGTAAGTTGTTTCACGGTTACACAGTCAAACAGATGCATAGAACTCCTCTGTCCTCCTCCTCCTGCACAATCTGCCTCCCTCACACGTGTCCTCCCTCATGTCCTCCTCACATGTGTGCTCCAGGAACAAGTCCCCGTGGTGTCCTTCTGACGGGACTCATCGTGAGGGACCATAGCGGAACCAGGAGAAGGGGCTGTACCTCATCAGTGACTGCACCCCCCTGAGATGTACGAGCTCCACACCAAGTCCAAAGAGGAGAGGAAGACCTGGATCAACACCATCCAGCAGGCCGTGCTCAGGTAGCACAAGGGCGGGGCAAAGGGCGGGGCAAAGGGCGGGGCACAGGGCGGGGCAAATGGCGAGGATAAGGGTGGGGCTGGATGAGAAAAATAGGCAGATGTTTCTGATCTGAGTGTTTCTGTTGCAGTTGTCCGTCTCGAACTGAGTTTCCTCTGATCGAAACTGAAGACAAAGCTCTGCTGCGCCGCCTTCGAGGTCAGTGCAACCCTCCCCCTAATCCCCCCCCTTCTAACCTCTCCCCCCTCTCCCCCTCTAACCTCTCCCCCCTCTCTCCCTCTAACCTCTCCTCTCTCCCCCTCTAACCTCTCCCCTCTCCCCCTCTAACCTCTCCCCCTTCCCCCTCTAACCTCCCCCCTCTCCCCCCTCTAACCTCTCCCCTCTCCCCCTCTAACCTCTCCCCTCTCCCCCTCTAACCTCTCTCTCTCCCCCTCTAACCTCTCCCCCCTCTCCCCCCACAGCGGAGATCCAGCAGAAGGACCGGGAGGTGCTGGAGCTCCTGCAGGAGCGTCTGACTCTGTTCTCAGACCTGGTCCAGGCCACGAGTCCAGACCCGGAGCTGGAGAGTCCGGAGTCGGGTCTGGGGTTCAGACCGAAGCCGGACTTCAGCCGCCGCTTGTTTCGCTCCGACTCTGTCTCCGCCCCCCAGGCTGAGCCGCTGCTCAACGGCGCCCTCTCTGAAGGTACCAGTCCTGGGTTCCATTACCGCCGGGTCACATGACCGTCTCAGGTCACGTGACCGTCTCAGGTCACATGACTCTCATGTTTCTGTTTCAGTGGACAAACTGAGCGCGCTCCTGATGGACTGTAAGATCCAGAAGAATCGGACCAGAGTCGCAGCCAATCAGTGAGTCCTTTTACCACTGAGCCCGCCCTGTTGCATCTGACCCGCCTCTTTCACTCCTGCCATATCTTAACTGTAATAAAGTATAAAGTCATGTTTATTCCTCGTTCTCAGACGGAGAGTCGGCGCTGAACGGCTGCGCTCAGGTCAACGGCTCCTCTAAGGTAAAAACCACCTGGTGCTTTAGGGGCGCTCTTCACATCCTGCAGGACAGGCCTGGTGCTTTAGCTATAGCTCCTATAGCAGCTCCTATAGCAGCTCCTATAGCAGTTCCTATAGCAGCTCCTATAGCAGCTCCTATAGCAGCTCCTATAGCAGCTCCTATAGCAGCTCCTATAGCAGCTCCTATAGCAGCTCCTATAGCAGCTCCTATAGCAGCTCCTATAGCAGCTCCTATAGCAGCTCCTATAGCAGCTCCTATAGCAGCTCCTATAGCAGTTCCTATAGCAGCTCCTATAGCAGCTCCTATAGCAGCTCCTATAGCAGCTCCTATAGCAGTTCCTATAGCAGCTCCTATAGCAGCTCCTATAGCAGCTCCTATAGCAGCTCCTATAGCTGCTATAGGAGCTGCTCTCAGTGCTGTTTGTACTATGCCCATAGTAATAAAGATGAGCGGGTCATTCATTGTAAAGGTTCCTGAGTCGTGTGAGAACCTTAAGGCTCTTTTCCACATACAGGGGCGTGTCAGCCGAATGGCTCTTTCACCCGCGTTGTCGAGCTTTTCCATAACAAAGGCCAAACTGGTCTGACCAGGTATAAGTTTTGGGCCCGACCTCTGGCTGTGGCCAAAGCGCTGACCCGTGTCTAATGTGACGTGAACAGACTCTGGCCTCTGATTGGCAACGAGAGAGGGGACAGCCCTCACTATTGACACGCAGGTCACGCAGGATTTAATATTTCACAAGATCATACCGCTGTGCTAAAAGGGCAATTAATTTAATAGCATTTAGCCGCTGTTAGCGCAGCTTTAGCTGGTGCATAACATTTACCTGTAGCTTACCTTCATAGTTCGTAGTTTAGCAGTTTATTTTCTGTTTTAATACAGCTTGGCTCCTCTGAATGATTCCATAACTCCCACCAGATGACAGCATTTGTCCACATTTGTTCTCATCGCGGCTCTAAAAACTTTAATTACGATCTGTACAGCGTGCGGCTCTATGCGGCTCCGCCCACAACAAATGCATGTGTGTGTGTGGTGGAAACAGAAGGTCTGCAGCTAGTGTCGATACGTGCACGTAGATCGTGGCGTGCGCCGCCGGTTCGCGCTATGTGGAACAACGCCTTTAATGGCCGTTCTGTCTCCTCCTACGCAGCCTCCATACAGCTGCGCCTCGCGGGGTGGGCGGAGCCTCCACAGAGCTCCAGAGCTTGATTGACAGGCGCTGGAGTCAATGCCCTGAAAATGCTTCCAGTTTTCAGGCTGATAAACAAAACCAGCTCTGTCACATGGGTCGTGGTCACATGGGTCGTGGTCACATGGGTCGTGGTCACATGGGTCGTGGTCACATGGGTCGTGGTCACATGGGTCATAGCGATGTTTAGAAAAAGAGAAACTCTTTGGAGCCATAGGCTTTAAGCCGTTCTTGGGACGTTTGAAGTCCCATTAGAATCAATAGTCCCAAGTGTCTGTTGGAGTCGCCTCTGGCCACCAGGGGGCGGTATTACAGCAATGTCAGCTCTGCCATGAGGACCATAGAGAAGCGTGTTCCTCGCCCCATGACTACGCCTCAGTCACATCAGCGCAAAAGCTGAGCCACATGTAACACGCGTGTCCAACGTCACGTTTGATGCAACTCTGTCCCTGCGGAAGACCTAAAACATGCACAATAGGGTCTGATCAAGTTAACCCGCCTTCTGTTTCTGTTTCAGGACAAAACGGAAACCAGCTCCAGGAGACGGCTCTGACTCAGGTAACAACACTTTTATTGTGAAGGAACAGTGTTTTAATGTGAAAGGAACAGTGTTTAATGTGAAGGAACAGTCTTTTATGGCGAAGGAACAGTGTTTTAATGTAAAGGAACAGTGTTTTAATGTGAAGGAACAGTGTTTTAATGTGAAGGAACAGTGTTTTAATTGTGAATGAACACGGTCTTTTATTGTGAAGGTTCTTACGGTCTTTTATTTGTAGGAGGTTTGTCGGCGGCTCGTGGCTCTGAGCTCACAGCTTCACGCTCTGCAGGTACGTGACCGCCCCACACTGTCACATGACCCTCAGGACTAACCCCAACCAGCAGTCACATGACCAGAGGAGGAAACATCTGCTTTTTTCATCTATTACACACAACATTATTTAATATAATTATGTTTTGGTCCAAAGGACGGTCCTCCTCAGAATCCTTTTAGGTTTGGGTAAAGCCGAACCGGGGACGGGGGTTAAGAGGTTAAAGGCTAATGTCGCTAATGTCACTAACGTGTCTTTGTCCCGCCCCCAGGCCGCTGTGATTCGCCAGGATTCCGCTGCTGGAGCTTTCCGTCAGGTTAGGGCCCGGCCCCCTGAGTGCGGGGACGGACGGGGAGGCGGGGCTTCTGCGGCGTCAGGTGACTCTGCTGCAGCAGGAAGTGACGCGGCTGCACGCTCTCGTCCCATTGGCCGAACTGAAGCGCCACACTCGCGCCCCATTGGCCGATCAGGAGGAGGACGCCGTGGACGCGACCAATGAGAACGCGTCTCAGCGATCGGACAGCCCCCGAGGTAAAAACCAAAACCCCTAACTAACCCAAACAATGTAACCACCCATAACTAGCACTAACTCACACGGATATATTGACCGGCCGACCGGCAACTTTATTTATACCGTGCATTTCGTACACAAGGCAACTCAATGCGCCTATGTTTAACTAGAGGCTATTGGAGAGATTAAAAATGTGGACCCAAACATCCAGATCTATAATGGCGAGGCATGTTTATTTATACTGCGCATTTTGTACACAAGGCCCCTAACCACCCTTAACTACCCTAACCACCCTTAACTAACTATAACCACCCCTTAACTAACCATAACCACCCTTAACTAACCATAACCACCCTTAACTAACCATAACCACCCTTAACTAACCTTAACCACCCCTTAACTAACCATAACCAGCCCTTAACTACCCTAACCAGCCATCACCTACCTCCTACTAGTAAGGGGTGTTTATGGTTAGTTAAGGGGTGGTTATGGTTAGTTAAGGGGTGGTTAGGATTAGTTAAGGGGTGTTAGAGTTAGTTAAGGGTGGTTAGAGTTAGTTAACTAACACTTAGAGTTAGAGTTAGTTAACTAACCCCTTAACTAACACTAACCACCCTTAACTAACCATAACTACCCTTAACCAACCATAACCACCCCTTAACTAACCATAACCACCCTTCACTAACCATAACCACCCTTAACTAACTCTAACCACCCTTAACTAACCATAACTACCCTTAACCAACCATAACCACCCCTTAACTAACACTAACCACCCTTAACTAACCATAACTACCCTTAACCAACCATAACACCCCTTAACTAACCATAACCACCCTTCACTAACCCTGACCACCCCTTAACTAACCATAAACACCCCTTACTAGTAGGAGGTAGGTGATGGCTGGTTAGGGTTAGTTAAGGGCTGGTTATGGTTAGTTAAGGGTGGTTAGAGTTAGTTAAGGAGTGGTTAGGGTTAGTTAAGGGTGGTTAGGGTTAGTTAAGGGTGGTTAGAGTTAGTTAAGGAGTGGTTAGGGTTAGTTAAGGGGTGGTTAGAGTTAGTTAAGGGGTGGTTAGGGTTAGTTAAGGAGTGGTTAGGGTTAGTTAAGGGGTGGTTAGAGTTAGTTATGGTTGGTCAAGGGTAGTTATGGTTAGTTAACCAGCCCTTAACTAACCATAACCAGCCATCACCTACCTCCTACTAGTAAGGGGGTGTTATGGTTAGTTAAGGGGGGGTTAGGTTGAGTTAAGGGGGTTATGAGGGTTAGGTTAGGGTGGTTAGAGTTAGTTAAGGGGTGGGTTATGGGTTAGTTTAAGGGGTGGTTAGGGTTAGTTAAGGGGTGGTTAGAGTTAGTTAAGGGGTGGTTAGGGTTAGTTAAGGGGTGTTAGAGTTAGTTAAGGGTGGTTAGGTTAGGTTAAGGGGTGGTTAGGTAGTTAAGGGGTTGTTAGTAAGGGGTGGTTTAGTTAAGGGGGTGGTTAGGTTGTTAATGGGTGTAGGTAGTTAAGGGGTTAGAGTTAGTTAAGGGTGGTTAGGGGTTTTTTTTTAGTTAAGGGTGGTTAGGGTTAGTTAGGGTGGTTAGGTTAGTTAAGGGGTGGTTAGAGTTAGTTAAGGGGTGGTTATGGTTGGTTAAGGGTAGTTATGGTTAGTTAAGGGTGGTTAGGTTAGTTAAGGGGTGGTTATGGTTGGTTAATGGTGTTATGGTTAGTTAAGGGTGGTTAGAGTTAGTTAAGGAGTGGTTAGGGTTAGTTAAGGGGTGGTTAGAGTTAGTTTGGTTGGTTAAGGGTAGTTATGGTTAGTTAAGGGTGGTTAGGGTTAGTTAATCGGTGGTTATGGTTGGTTAAGGGTAGTTATGGTTAGTTAAAGGGTGTTAGTGTTAGTTAGGAGTGGTTAGGGTTAGTTAAGGGGTGTTAGAGTTAGTTAAGGTGGTTATGGTTAGTTAGGGTGGTTAGAGTTAGTTAAGGGTGGTTAGGGTTAGTTAAGGGGTGGTTAGAGTTAGTTAGAGTGGTTATGGTTAGTTAAGGGGTGGTTAGAGTTAGTTAAGGGTGGTTATGGTTAGTTAAGGGGTGGTTAGAGTTAGTTAACTAACAGTAGTTAGCTGCTGTTAGTTAGTTAACTAACTCTAACCACCCCTTAACTAATATAATACCCATAACCAGCTCTTAACTAACCTTAACAGCCCTCACCTACCTCCTACTAGTATGTAGCCTCAACTTTTAAATTGTTTTATGTTTTATAATTGTTGTTGGCATTATACACCTTGCCCAGGGACAACAGTTGAAAACTAGCTTTGCAGCTAATACTGACACATTTACAGAAATGTTCATTAATGTGAACTGTCCCTGTCAAATAAACTAATAAATAAAAATAAAAAACTACTGCAGCTGCAGAACCATGTTCAGAATGTTCTAACATGTCACATGTTTGTCACAGATCTGCAGGACATTCCTGAAGAGAACGAGGCCTGACCACAGCCGGGGTCACTGAGGTCTCCTAAGGACCAGTTCCTCTCTCCTCCTGAAGGACCAGTTCCTCTCTCCTCCTGAAGGACCAGTTCCTCTCTCCTCCTGAAGGACCAGCTCTCTCTCCTCCTGAAGGACCAGTCCTCTCTCCTCCTGAAGGACCAGTTCCTCTCTCCTCTGAAGGACCAGTTCCTCTCTCCTCCTGAAGGACCAGCTCCTCTCTCCTCCTGAAGGACCAGCTCCTCTCTCCTCCTGAAGGACCAGTTCCTCTCTCCTCCTGAGGACTAGCTCCTCTCTCCTCCTGAAGGACCAGTTCCTCTCTCCTCCTGAAGGACCGCTCCTCTCTCCTCCTGAAGGACCAGTTCCTCTCTCCTCCTGAAGGACCAGCTCTCTCTCCTCCTGAAGGACTAGCTCCTCTCTCCTCCTGAAGGTCCAGACTCTGAGGTGGAGGACGTTGGACCTGTACTTCCTGTTGTTCTGGGTCTTTCTTTGCTGGACTCTTTCTGACTGGAGCATCTCCTGTGTTTTTTCCACATGTGCTTTATGTTGAACAGGTTGTGTTCACGTGTCGGATCAGAATCAGAATCAGAATCAGAGTTTTATCGTCAAGTGAACAGATTAGAGTTTTCTTTGGTTCAATCGTGGAACATAAAACATAAAACATGGCTGTAAAAATGAAAGATTGAACTAAATATTAATCGAATGAATTAAGGATTAAAGGCGTCAAACGCACTCCTGTATCTGAGCCACACATGACCTGAGAGAAAAGCACTTGTATAACTTTATATTGTAACCCAATCGCTGAGCTGCTGTAACTAAAGCGACAGAGAGGCTTAGTCCCTTTACTTTCCTTTAGAACCTAAAGTTTGCAGATTGTGTTTTAAAATGTTCAGCTCCAAAGGAAACATCTGTAAAGTCGAGCGAGAGCGACTGGTTTGAGATCCTCGCTCTGACCTTCAGGCTCTGCGTGAAGAAGCCAATCAGGAAATTCTAATTTAGTAGCAGAGTTTACCCTGAAGGGGGCGCAACCCATTCGTTTTCAGGCCAAAGTTAGGATTTGACACATGTTTGTGCTATAATGTCAGAATAATGTCAGGGACCAGTAGACAACACTATGAGACAGTTTATCAGTAAAAAAAACTGGATTTGGTGTTTAGTTGCTCTTTAACCTTAAACCCATATTAGGCTCCGCCTCCGTCTGAAACTCTTCTGAACGCTGTGATGTCACGTGAACGCAACCTCTTTGTGTAACCATGGCAACTGTAATATCAACCAAAAAAGACAAGTATGAAGGACCTGGGTCTGAGCTGAGACTGAAGCGCCCCTGTGGCCGAAGCTGGAGCTGAAGCTTTTATTTAAATTTAATGAAGAATCTTGCTGAAGTGAAGCTGGAAACACAGAATATTAGTCCAATCTGTGAACTCTGCTGTACACGCACGTGAGGCGTGGCCATGAAGGCGTGCACGTGAGGGCGTGGCCATGAGGGCGTGCACGGGGGCGTGGCCATTGCATGTGCTTATATCTGGTGCTGTTGTGTAGAGTAGAATCATGTGAATTTTTTAAATAAAGTTATTCAAATGGAAATGTTTTATCAAAAATAAAAATGTGGAAAAAACGACTTTGTTTCCTGCAGCTCACGTTTATGACGCGTTTAAAAAACTAAAGAGGAAGTACCTCCTGCTGACGCTTATTTGGACTTTATGTTTGCCTGGATACTTGATTCACCTGAACTTTACATTGTCTTATTTACTGCTCTGTTTATTGCCTTCATGTTGGTGCAGCTGTGAGGAAACTCCTGTGTGATATTGGGCTGTACAAAACCATTGATTGATTGATTGATTGAAAGAGCATCTCGCTCATCTTAAACACACCTAATGATTCCAGGTGACAGGTCTGAAGGCAAACTTTCCTCATTGGAAACTTTGGGAAACTTCCCTCACAGGGAATTATTTTTGTTTGTTTATTTGATATGGACAAACCAGAGCTGTTTCATAATCCAGTCTCAGTTACTATGGAAACAGACTGAGCACAAGCTATGTTTCTTCTTCGTGGAATCCAACACCAATGGGCAATGTAAATGACACAAGCAGGGTATTAGCGCCATCATCTGGCCAAATGTATGTTGGCCTAAAAAATGTGAAAAAGAAAACATGACAACACAAAATCAATGACTTTATGCAATAAATTATAAATATACACCAACATTGTCTTTGTCTCATCTGTGAAATACAAAGTTGTGTGACACATTAATCACATTATGTTCAAAAAGCTTGTCCAATAAAGGAACCTTATCCCACAGGCCCCGCCCACAGGACCAGGGCTTCATTTGTAAATCATAGTTTCAGGAACACTTTTGGTCTGATGTGATGGATTCAGGAACAGGCCAAAACATTTGCCGAACACTCTCATTAAACACCATTATATCAGATCAAATCTTTGCCGGATCCTTTACCCTGAAAAACTGAAAATTGGTGGAATGCGTTTCTCCAAACGGGGATCACATTAAGCATTGCACAGGCCCCGCCCTCATGACCTGTGTCCTGTGTCAACAGAGTTTTATTTTATTTTTTTATCATGTGTTTAAATTCCTGGGAAAAAAGAAAAGTGTTTAAATCATAAGCGCCGATTTATGTTCTTCCCAGTGGGGCCGCAGTCCAAAATAAATAAGTCGAGGCTGGGATCGAACTCACAGTCTCGTGGTCGGGAGCCCAGAGCTTTACCTATGGAGCTAACGTAGCAGAACAAAGATGGCGGCCTGTGAAGTATGAACTCAGTGAGCTCTGTGATCGTTAGTGTGCTCTGCTTATGTAAGTGCTAATTAGTTGAACCTGTCTTGAATGAGTGAGATTAGCCGAGCTCGGTTTCCCTTTGGTGAAACTCAGTAATCACAGCTTGACTTGTTTAGCCTCACGTGAGTCAGGATTTGGAGCCTAAGCCGAGCTTTACTGAGCCAGTTTTACTGAGACCCTCTGGTCTGATGTTTTTAGTGTTAGAGAAAAACATTTGCAACACTCGTCCTCAGGAGGTTTTACATTTAACACAACACAACACATTATTTAAAAAAGGTAAACAATGTACGTTTCCTACAGTGTGAGCAGCTCTGATTCAGACTCTGTTAAAGCTCTTCACATCAGTCTCAAGTTTTAAACATCTGGATCCATTACAGGAGAAACTGGACTGTCCAAAAGATTTAGTCAACTTTGGGAGAACACAGTCCCCACTGAGCCAGGCTTTCCTCATTGTTCCTCAGTGGAAACTTTCCTCACATGTCACTTTAGGAACTTTCCCACATGTCACTTAGGAAACTTTCCCACATGTCACTTTGGGAAACTTTCCCACATGTCACTTTGGGAAACTTTCCTAGCAGATAACTCTCCTAAAGTCACTTCAGCTTCATGTTCAACATAACAACAAACGACGGGAAAGTTTCACTGATGTGAATGTGATGACGTCATAATAAAGGGTATGCGTGTGATGTCACATTATTCTAATGTGAGCCTTTGTTCTGTCCCTCAGCATCCTGAAGAGCCGATAGTTTAAACTGAGGCGTAACCATGGTAACATGAGCCTGATGTTGATCAGGGAAACATCTGGACTTTAACTTTTCTCTCCCGTAGATTCTTATTGGCTCCTAAATAGAAACAAGATCTGTATGACCTAAAGTCAGACAATAATAAGAATATCACACGGATTCAAACTGGCTTTAAATCAATTTCTTGGAAAATATGGTTGAGTCTTTTTGCTGCATCTTTGTTAAAAATATTCTGCTCAAAAACAGAATATTTCATCATATTTGAGCTGAACTGTCTGATTTCCTTTTGAACATTTCCCTCTTTGTAAATGTGTTCATGTAAAGAGAGTACAGACACTCCACCAGAGCGCGCCATGCGTAATTACGCACGGCGCAGAGGAGGACACGGTTCCTTCCTGCGCTTTACTGAACAGTAGAGGGCAGCATTACGCGCCTCCAGTGCGCAGCCTGCCGGAAATGATGAGAGGAGGAAGAAAACTGTTTGCATCGGATTCATTTGCGTCATCAGTTTAATCCTGCTCCCGCTGCGGCTCCAGCACCTGCGCCTGGTCCCGGTCCCTGGTCCCGGTCCCGGTCCCGGTCCTGGTCTGTCCCCAGTCTGTGCTGGTCCCGGTCCCGGTCCCGGTCCCGGTTCTGCCGTGAAGATGCCCGTGTTCCACAGTGATCCGCAGGTCAGTGTCTCTTTGACAGACCCGGAGGTTTACGGGCGGTTCTGTTTGTTTCACTTTTGCGGAATAAAAACATTTTGGGGAGAAAAGAAAAGCTCAAAGACAAACCGCACTGACCAGTCAAAGCTCTGCAAGGAAACAAACTCTTACTATTATTATTATTATTATGTTGATGTTATTTCAGTGACTGTGTTTAGTTACAGTTACTTTGTTAAAGTCAAAGAAACGTCACAGACTCTTTACATTTACTCTTTCATTATAAGAAAGAAAAGATCAAACTCTGCTTTAGCTTTAGCTTCGTTCCTGATCACTTTGTAACAAGTGCACAATAAACATCTTAATCATACACTGCATTAATACATTAATAATAATAATAATAATAATAATAATAATAATAATAATAATAACGGTTACACTTGTATCTGTGTAATGTCAGAATGAAGTAATGTTACTGTAAATGTAAATGTATTTTCTGTTCTCTGTGTGCATTAGAAAAGCTCTTTTAGGGACGGACATTGTAAATTAGCCTTGGCTATAAATTAGGGCGATATAGACCCCGATATATTTAGGTTGAATATCGATATACGATATATATCCCGATATTTTTATGAATACGAGTCGTCTTATTGAAAACTCACTGTAAAATGTAAAGACTGTATAACAAAGCTCCGTCAGGTGCACATTTAAATAAAACATCTTAAATAAAAATAGCCTAGAAAATAAAATAGGTCTTTTTCTGTAGCACTGTAAATAAAGTGCTCAGTTTGAGATCACCTGTTTCTTTGTGTTTATCTGAATTTGAAATATCCCGATATACGCGATATGGTCTAATTCCATATCTCATTTGAAAATATATCGATATATCTTAAATATCGATATATCTTAAATATCGATATATCTTAAATATCGATATATCGGCCAGCCCTACTGTAAATGTTGACGTGTGGTACATGTTTATTGTTCACACGTGTGTCAAATAAATGAATAAATAAATACAAATATTGCGCTTTACAAGTCTGTGTTACCAAGTTTCTCAAAGCGCTGCACTGTCGTCATTCAGTCGCTCCAGACTCTGATGGTAAGGTACTGTTGTAGCCCCAGTTGCCCTGGGGCAGAGTGACGAAAGCGAGGCTGCAGCCTGTGCCATCGGCCTCTCCCCCTCCTCTTTCCAGTGTTATTTAGTATTTTCTGATCAGGACGACAGCGGTGCAGAGGGTCGAGTGGGGCGTCCTGTGACCAGAGGGTCGAGTGGGGCGTCCTGTGACCAGAGGGTCGAGTGGGGCGTCCTGTGACCAGAGGGTCGAGCGGGGCGTCCTGTGACCAGAGGGTCGAGCGGGGCGTCCTGTGACCAGAGGGTCGAGCGGGGCGTCCTGTGACCAGAGGGTCGAGCGGGGCGTCCTGTGACCAGAGGGTCGAGTGGGGCGTCCTGTGACCAGAGGGTCGAGCGGGGCGTCCTGTGACCAGAGGGTCGGGGTTCAAATCCCGCAGGTGCCACTGTCCTTAAGCAAGACACTTCTCGCCTGGAAACCAGACTCCCTCTATATGTGTTAAACATACAGGGGGGTCGTCCTGTCTCTGCAGGCTCTTCACCTTCACCCTGATGTGAAGCGCTTTGGGCCTAAAGCGGGTAGAAAGGCCGTGTGTAAATGTGACCTCTGCTTTTTTTTAACTTATTTATTTTAGTTGTTAGAAATATAATTACTTTGAGCCTCTCCCCTGGATGAAACACCTTCCTTTAATATTCAGTGATGTCACTTGATCAGCAGCTCTTCTTGGACTGAAGGAAGTGACTCTGGAGGAACAGAAACTTCATTTGGATCAAAACACATTAATAACCACAGCTTTAACCGTTTAATGTCCTCCATAACCTGCTCTCACTCTGGAGGGCCAGCTTCACTCAGGTCATGGCAGATGTTTCCTGCGGTTAACTAACAGACGACAGGCCTGTGGAGGGCCAGCTTCACTCAGGTCATGGCTGACTTTCCTGCGGTTAACTAACAGACGACAGGCCTGTGGAGGGCCAGCTTCACTCAGGTCATGGCTGACTTCCCTGCGGTTAGCTAACAGACGACAGGCCTGTGGAGGGCCAGCTTCACTCAGGTCATGGCAGATGTTTCCTGCGGTTAACTAACAGACGACAGGCCTGTGGAGGGCCAGCTTCACTCAGGTCATGGCAGACTTTCCCTGCGGTTAACTAACAGACGACAGGCCTGTGGAGGGCCAGCTTCACTCAGGTCATGGCAGACTTTCCCTGCGGTTAACTAACAGACGACAGGCCTGTGGAGGGCCAGCTTCACTCAGGTCATGGCTGATGCTTCCTGCGGTTAGCTAACAGACGACAGGCCTGTGGAGGGCCAGCTTCACTCAGGTCATGGCTGATGCTTCCTGCGGTTAGCTAACAGACGACAGGCCTGTGGAGGGCCAGCTTCACTCAGGTCATGGCAGACTTTCCCTGCGGTTAGCTAACAGACGACAGGCCTGTGGAGGGCCAGCTTCACTCAGGTCATGGCAGACTTTCCCTGCGGTTAGCTAACAGACGACAGGCCTGTGGAGGGCCAGCTTCACTCAGGTCATGCGACTTCCTCGGTTAACTAACAACGACAGGCCTGTGGAGGGCCAGCTTCACTCAGGTCATGGCTGATGCTTCCTGCGGTTAGCTAACAGACGACAGGCTGTGGAGGGCCAGCTTCACTCAGGTCATGGCAGATGTTTCCTGCGGTTAACTAACAGACGACAGGCCTGTGGAGGGCCAGCTTCACTCAGGTCATGGCAGACTTTCCCTGCGGTTCACGGCCTGGGATTATGGGTCGGCTGAGTTCCAGGGAAACGGCGTCTCTCACACGGCGGCTCTTTGTGTCTCAGGTTCAGACATGTTTCACTGACGGAGTCTCACAGAAATGTTCTGGATCGTATTCACTGTTCCCGCGGCAACAACGGCATTCATCATATTTAATAATGCAAATAATAACAGTGAGACGGAGGAACGCGGGTCCGACCGGTTCAGGCCCGACGCCAAAAAGACGTCATCCTTAAAACTAACACGAACCCAACAGCAAACACTTTAACTCTGAACTCTGAACTCTCGCTTTACCGTCTTTATTTTCTCATGTTTTCTGAGATTTATGCAGGAAGTCACTCCAACATGGCCGCTGCTCCCTGGTTCTCACGCTTATTCATTCACAAATACTGACTTTGTTTCCACACGGGTTGTGCAGATCTGGTTCCTGAGCTTTGATTCTTTCACTGATAATTTGTTTATTCACAAACTAAAAACTTTAACCCTTTCGTCGCTGAGAATAGTAGCGATTGTTGTCATGGTTGCCATACGGCAGTGGTCGGCAACGTCCGGCCCGGGGGAAAACTTTGGCCCGTTGCTAATATTTTTTGGCCCGCCAGCACATATAAAAAAAAAGCCTAACAGAGACTTAATTGTTCTTTATCTGCAAATGTTTTGCCCCTGATCTTTGCTTGTGTTTGTCACTGCTGCATTTTAACTCTAAGCCTAAGTTCTAGGTTAAATTGTGGTTTGTCCCGATCCTCATACTTTACCTCATCCTGGCGCTACAGCGCTGCTCACACAACTGCGGCGTGCCGGTGTTACGCCGAAAACTGCATGACCGTCTAAAAATGCACCCCTCTTCAGGGCTGCCAACTCTCACGCTTTCACCGTGAGACACACACATGTGAGTGCTTTCACTCTCACGCCACACTGCTCATATAACTGTTAAGAGACAGTCCTACAAACCTTCCTGTCGTTGTTTCATCTGTGCGCGGTAAGAGGGGGGCATTTTTCGGCGGTCATGCAGTTTTCGGCGTAACAGTGATGTCGCCGAATATTGTCCTCTTTGCAAACGGAGATGACCTCGTTGCAGATGAGGCACAGAGGTTTGGCATTCACATATCCAGGTAGGATGAAACCATATGTTTGTCTCCATTCCTCCCTAAAACTCCTGTTCTCACTGTCCACTTTTCTTTTTTGTCCTTTGGAAAGCGACATGTTTGTGATGCTAACTTTATTTTTGCTAGTGCTGTGTAACCCGCGATAACCCGACAGACTCGGGGATAGTATTGTTTCAAACAATATTTTAGTTTACATAAAAAATATGTATAGTTTGGGGTTATCTAGTATTGAATATCCATGCATGAATAAATCTATTTTTAACAATGGACCGGCTGGCCCGCCACCTGCCGGCATAAAAATATATTGGCCCGAAGCCAAGCCAACTTGCCGACCCCTGCCATACGGCGTGTGTTGGCCTGGTGGACGATGGTGCTCTCTGTGCCCAGGTCGTCTGCTTTACCTGTAACAGTGTGTACTGAGTGTATGACGGGGGGGGGTCCTGCACTTCATTGTGTATATTGTGTTTGACTTTTGTGACGCTTCAACTGTCTGTGACCTTACGGTCATATAATATAAAAGAAAATCTCAATAAAATATAAATATAAAAAAAGAAAAAAAAGAAAGAAAAGTAGCCATGTTTACGCAGAAAACGTTCAGCACATTTTCCCTCAGGTTTATGTCTCTACAGCACAAGTTTCACGTTGATTTCTCTCAATTATTTGTATTCCTTTAAACCGGCCGCGTCTCGCCTTTAGTACTGGACAGGAAACACATGGACTTGTAAAACGCCGGGCCCCTTCGTCTCTGGGCCCCTTCGTCTCTGGCCCTTCGTCTCTGGGGCCCTTTGTCTCTGGGCCCTTTGTCTCTGGGCCCTTTGTCTCTGGGGCCCTTTGTCTCTGGGGCCCTTCGTCTCTGGGCCCTTCGTCTCTGGGGCCCTTTGTCTCTGGGCCCTTCGTCTCTGGGGCCCTTCGTCTCTGGGGCCCTTCGTCTCTGGGCCCTTTGTCTCTGGGGCCCTTTGTCTCTGGGGCCCTTTGTCTCTGGGGCCCTTTGTCTCTGGGCCCTTTGTCCCTGGGCCCTTTGTCTCTGGGCCCCTTCGTCTCTGGGCCCTTCGTCTCTGGGCCCTTCGTCTCTGGGGCCCTTCGTCTCTGGGCCCCTTCGTCTCTGGGCCCTTTGTCTCTGGGGCCCTTTGTCTCTGGGGCCCTTTGTCTCTGGGGCCCTTTGTCTCTGGGGCCCTTCGTCTCTGGGGCCCTTTGTCTCTGGGGCCTGCCTCTTTGTCTTTTATCTAAACTTCAGGTATTTCTCCACGTTTACAGCTGTGTGTGTGTGTGTGTGTGTGTGTGTGCGTGTGTGTGTTTGTGTGTGTGTGTTGTGTGTGTGTGTGTTTGTGTGTGTGTGTGTGTGTGTGTGTGTGTGTGGTGTGTGTGTGTGTGTGTGTGTGTGTGTGTGTGTGTGTGTGTGTGTGGTGTGTGTGTGTGTGTGTGTGTGTGTGTGTGTGTGTGTGTGTGTGTGTGTGTGTGTGTGCTGGACGTGACGCTCAGTCACTTCTGAAGTGTATAGTGACTAAAGGAGCCGCTTTCACAGAAGGACTTTCTCCTTTCAGCATCGATGTTTTCATTTCTGAAAATCCTTTGAATTTGGCTCAAAATTCAAACCTGATCCGACAGTTCTGTGTTTTTTTTTCCAGTTTGTAAATATCGGCATAAAAGATCATCTTTATTACATCAGAACCACCTCATGTTTGGGGAGAGATTATTCAGAGATTATCCAAATGACCTCAATCAGATTTAGATTGTTGAACAGATTAAAATCTGCTTCAGTTTGCACAAGGAGACTGACACAAAGTCATTTGTGTGTTCAGGCTGGTTTGTGTGTTCAGGCTGGTTTGTGTGTTCGGGCTGGGTTGTGTGTTCGGGCTGGGTTGTGTGTTCAGGCTGGTTTGTGTGTTCGGGCTGGTTTGTGTGTTCGGGCTGGTTTGTGTGTTCGGGCTGGGTTGTGTGTTCAGGCTGGTTTGTGTGTTCAGGTACAAAGAGAACACACTTGTTCATGTTTCATTAATCAGAAACATAAAGGCTTTAACTTTAACTGTAATCTGAGACTGAGGAGTCAGAGGCTGTTCTGGGCGGACAATAATCACTGCTTGGGTCGGTATTTATGATTATTATATATAATTTATGATCTGATTATCACATATGATATATAACATATAACATATGATGTTATATGACATATAACATATAACATATGATTAGGGCTGAACGATTAATTGCATTTGCAATTTTATCGCGATATGACACAACGCGATTTCGTAATCGCAGGGCACGCGATTGGGAAGTGAATGGAGCAGCGAGATATGGCAGCAAAGTTTTATTTTTTTATTTTTTTGATATGGCAGCAAAGTCCGCTCCACCGCGTGCTTTTGTTTACGTCACAGTCTAGTTAAGGTGCGTGGTAGATTGTGGATGTACAGTGAAAATATCAGCGTTTATCATGCAGCCACCGCGAAGACTATATTGCTTTCTTCTCCGTTAGCATTTCGTTAGCCGCAGCGCTCATCACGCCATTCTCTCGCTGCTACTACACGCTCTGATGATCACAGAAACTCCCTCACCTCCGGATTCACACGTCTCCGCCATAGAGATATAGCCAGGTGAGCCTGTGCTGCTTGTAAAGAGTAAAGATTCGTTTGTGGCTCAGTTAGGAGGCTTATGATGGGAATGTGTGGATAAAGAACTTATCTCAAAGCATAATGACGGTTCATGACCATAAAGTATCCGCGGAGGCGATGTGCCATGTGCCTCTATTTACCTTTGCATCTACCGCATATGCGCTCCCATAGGAAGTACAGACGCTAGATATAAACACTAAACTGCTGTATGAAAAGTGTTGGAAACTACCATCCGAGGCAGGACTCTGTGTCATGTCTTCTTTTGCTGAGGAAATGTGCTGTTTAAGCTGAAATGTCACTAAATGGCTGCAAGTCAAAGAGAAAGTAAAGTGTCTGTGTTTGGCACCTCATGTCTCCTTTCGTCAATGTTCTCTTTCTTCATATTGTCCAAAGTTACATCCCCAAAACCAAAATGCTGCTCCTAATTCCACTGTGTTTTGGCGGTGCTCCATCTGGCCTCTCCGTGTCCATCAATAACGCGCATCTGAAGCAACTACGAGTCGCAGCTCAGACCTGTATTTGATTGGCCGAAATAATAAATAGTTTATTTTGTATTAATTGGGAGTTTGATTTCCTAAAACTTTTCCAACTAGTTAAAGCAGATGTTTTTTTAAAATATCTATCTATATATAATTTATCTTTTATAGACTGTACTGTTAAGTTCAGACAGTTTTTAAAAAGTGCAGTCCACATGTTCACAAATTTTGAAAAGGTCAGGCAACAATTTTGTTTGCTTTATTTTGTTTGCAATTTTCACTTCAAATTAATCTAATATTGTTGTTATGAAACAGACTGATTTATTGCTTGTGTTAGGTGAAAAATACATAAGAGGACCTTGCAACAATAATCGCATATTTAATCGCAATCGCAATATTGAAGAAAAAAATCGCAATTAGATTATTTCCAAAATCGTTCAGCCCTACATATGATATCTGATTATCACATATAATACATTAAACATCACCGTCGCCCCGTAGAGCGGGTCGTCTTGTGACCAAAGGTCGGCGGTTCGAATCCCGCAGGTGCCCACTGTCGTTGTGTCCTTGGGCAAGACACTTCACCCACCTTGCCTCCAGTGTCTGCGTACACTGGTATATGAATGAGAGTGTGAATGGGTGAGTGGTTCCTTGATGTAAAGCGCTTTGAGTGCCTAAGCAGGTAGAAAGGCGCTATATAAAATGTGACCATTTACCATATATAAATATATATAATATATATGATCTGATTATTAAATATGATAAATAAATAAGCATATATAAATATATATAATATTTATGATCTGATTATTACATATGATAGATAAACATATATAAATATATATAATACATATGACTGATTATTACATATGATAAATAAATAAACATATATAAATATATATAATATATATGATCTGATTATTACATATGATAGCTAAATAAACATAAATATATATTTAATATATATTATCTGATTATTACTATGATATATAAACATATATACATATATATAATACATATGATCTGATTATTACATATGATAGATAAACATATAAATATATATATAATATATATGATCTGATTATTACATATGATAAATAAAAAAAATATATATAATATATATATAATATTTAATTATCTGATATTACATATGATATATATATTTATATATATTTGTTTATACAATATTTATATCTGATTATTACATATGATAGATAAATATATATAATATTTATGATCTGATTATTAATATGATAAATAAACATATATAAATACATATAATATTTATGATCTGATTATTACATATGATAAATAACATATATAATATATATTAATATATATGATCTGATTATACATATGATGTATAAACATAATAAATAATATAATATTTATGATCTGATTATTACATATGATAAATAAACATATATAAATACATATAATATTTATGATCTGATTATTACATATGATAAATAAACATATATAAATATATATTTAATATATATGAATCTGATTATTACATATGATGTATAAACATATATAAGTATATATAATATTTATGATTGATTACATATGATAAATAACATATATAAATATATATAATATATATGATCTGATTATTACATTGATAGATAAATAAACATATATAAATAATATATAATATATATGATCTGATTATTACATATGATAGATAAACATACTATATATATATAATATTATGATCTGATTATTACATATGATAAATAAATAATATATATATAATGTATATATAATATTATTATCTGATTATTACATATGATGTATAAACAAAATATATAATATTATGATCTGATTATTACATATGATAAATAAACATATATAAATACATATAATATTTTGATCTGATTATTACATATGATAAACATATATAATATATATAATATATATGATCTGATATTACATATGATAAATACATAAAATATATATAATATATATATATATATATATAATATTTATTATCTGATATTAATGATGTATAACAAACATATATAAATATATATAATATTATGATCTGATTATTACATATGATAAATAAACATATATAATATATATTTATTTATGATCTGATTATTACATATGATGTATAACATAAATATATATAATATTATGATCTGATATTACATATGAGTAAAACATAAATACATATAATATTTATGATCTGATTATTACATATGATAAACATATATAAATATATATATATATATGATCTGATTATTACATAGATAGATAAAAAACATATATAAATATATATTAATATATATGATCTGATTATTACATGATATATAAACATATAAATATATAATATTTATGATCTGATTTTACATAATGATCGATAAACATATATAAATATATATAATATTTATGATTGATTATTACATATGATATATAAACATATATAAATATATATAATATATATGATCTGATTATTACATAGAGATAAATAAACATATATAAATACTGTATATTATTTATGATCTGATATACATATGATATAAAACATATAAATATATAATATTTATGATCTGATTATACATTTGATATATAACATATAAATATATATAATATTTAGGATCTGATTATTCATTTGATATATTAAACTTATATAAATATATATATAGATATATAATATTTATGATCTGATTATTACATATGATGATATAAACATATATAATATATATAATATTTATGATCTGATTATTACATATGATATAAAAAACATATATAAATGTATATAATATTATGATCTGATATACATATGATAAATAAACATATATAAATATATAATATATATATATTATAATATAAATATAATATTATAATATATATATGATCTGATTATTATATATAATAAAATATATAAATATATATAATATTTATGATCTGATTATTACGTATGATAGATAAACATATATAAATATATATAATATTTATGATCTGATTATTACGTATGATAGATAAACATATATAAATATATATAATATTATGATCTGATATTACATATGATAGATAAACATATATAAATATATATTTAATATATATGATCTGATTATTACATATGATTATAAACATATATAAATATATATAATATTATGATCTGATTATTACATATGATAAATAAACAATTTATACTGCAGTGAACGTTTCTTCTTTTTGTCTCAGGAGGAGCCGAGGAGGCGGGGCCTGGTGCTGGGGACGTGTCCTGGTCACCGGGGCGACAGGGCTGTTGGGGCGGAGCCTGTGCCGACAGCTCCGTGACGACGGCTGGAACGTCACGGCAACGGGCTTCAGACGAGCCCCGCCCCTAATGCTGCGGTGTGACCTCACGAGCGAGGAGGCGGTCCATGAGCTCGTCATGCAGAACAAGGTACAAATACTGCAAATACTACTGTAATACTGCTGCAAATACTGCAAATACTACTGCAATACTGCAGATACTACTGCAATACTACTGCAAACACTACTGCAAATACTACTGCAAATACTGCTGCAAATACTGTAAATACTACTGCAAATACTACTGCAATACTGCTGCAAATACTGCAAATACTATTGCAATACTGTAAATACTTCTGCAATACTACTGCAAATACTACTGCAAATACTACTGCTGCAGTACACACATAGCCCTTTTCCACCCAGCTGGTTCCGGGCCGGTTCCAGTTTCAGAACCGGTTCTTTTGTTTTCCACTGATAAAATGCTGGCTCTTGGTTCCAAAAACTGGTGCCAGTTGGAAACCAGTTAAAAGCTGGAGCAAGAACCGAGCACCAGTGATGTCAGCAGTTGGGGGCGTGGCTTTCTCTTCCGACAAACAACTAATATTAGTTAGTTAGTGCTTAGAACTTCCTGGAGAAGCCAGAACAGTCTCTGTGGAGGAAACTAACTGTTGTTTTGCTTTATGCTCTTTAGCTCCAGCTAAAACAAGAGGGAACAGTTGGAAAGAAGAAATCAAAATGTTAACGGCTGCCTGTGACAGGAGCATAAACTTATTTGTGTGGTATTTTATAAACAGAAGTGGCTGTAGTAAGATATTACTATCCATGTTTTATGTGACAGTTGACTTCCCAAAGCGTTGCTATGGCGATAGGCAGAATACCAGCTCTCAATGTGGTGGAAAACCAAGTGAGTACAGAACCAACCCGGCACCAGCACCAGCTCTGAACCAGCTCCTTAGTGGAAAAGCCCTAACACAGACCTGTGAGGAACTAGTACCTGAGGACCGATATATCGGCTGATATTATCGTCCAGACCGAGACTCTGTATTGTTTTGCGTCTGAAAGAGGAGATTCAACATTTGTAGATTTCTTTAAAAATCGTGTTTCCTGTCGAGTCGTCTGAGGTTATGACGTCATAAAGAACTTTTACCACAGTAACAAATATTTATCTATTTAAACATCAGCACAGATGTGTAATTTCACACAGATGTGTAATCTAACACAGATGTGTAATCTAACACAGATGTGTATTCTAACACAGATGTGTAATTTCACACATATGTGTAATCTAACACAGATGTGTAATCTAACACAGATGTGTACTTTTCTTCATGTGTACTTTTCACTTTGGAGAGCAATCCTCGCGAGACGGTGCGTGATCCAACGTGGCAGCCTGCTGCTGCTGCTAGAGGGACTACAAACGTTTCCTTCCGAAACTTTTTCCCCCTTATTTGACACACAAGCTGGATAGTTCAGAGCTGGATCCCTTGCAAGATTACATTGACGAATGTTACGACAGACTCTGCACCATGACAAAAACACGTAAAGCAAAAAAACCACGCACTGAGAACTCAACCGCTTCATCAACTGACGAAACCCCACCAACGACTCCACCGAAACCAACCGGCAGCTCCGAGATAAGCGACATACTGTTATCCATCAACGAACGTTTGACCTCCCTGGATGCAAGACTTTCACTAATCGAAGCTTTGCACAAAGAATTCCAAGAACTCCGCCACAGTCTGGAATACAGCCAACATCAGATCGACTCGCTCGTAAAAGAAAATACAACACTTCACCGCTCAGTAACGACGCTCACTACCTAATTCACTCAGGTATTCACGCATATAGAGACGATCACTGCTGAAAATAAAACCATGAAAGAGACCATTCTGGATTACAGGCACGCAGCATGAGAGACAACTTAATTTTCTCAGGCATTTCTGAAACAACTACAGATGACCCCGAAAAACTAGTGAAGGACTTCATGGCAAATCAGCTCAAACTCCCATCAGAAACTGTCAACAACATCACCTTCCATAATGTACATCGCATTGGACATAAACCTCCAACTCAACTCGACCCGGGCCATCATCGTGAAATTTGAACACTTCAAACAAAAGGAACTGGTTCAGCGACAAGGCAGACAGCTGAAAGGAACCCACTACGGACTTAATGATCAATACCCGCCAGAAATCAACCGCAGACGCAAGCAGCTTTTCCCCATCCGCAAAGAAATGATACAGAAAGGTAAAAAAGCAACCATTACAGTAGACAAGTTATACATTGATGGACAACTATTCAAAGACAAGGACATTACACCATGGCTTTACTAACTGTAACTAACTGAAAGACAATTACGGACACAATCGACCTGGATTTTAAATTTGCTCAATATGATTTACAGAACACCGAGAACGACATCGACCCTGAACATAACTTCTTTACAACATCTGTCAATGACAGTCAGTATTACACAGAGGACCTTTACAATTGCAAATTCAATAACGTTAATGCTTTTTCGGTAATCCACTTCAACAGTCGAAGCTTATATGCCAACATTGACCACATCAAGAGCTATTTAAAACAGTTTTCAAAGCCATTTAATGTAATCTTAATAACAGAAACATGGCTTCATAATAACAGAGAAATTGACATTAGTATCGAAGGTTATGAGTTTACAAGTATGAACAGACGAAACAAGCATGGTGGGGGCGTAGCTATGTTGTAGACTCAAACTACAGTTATAAAGTAATGGAAAATAAGACTATGACAGTGGATGATGTACTTGAATGCCTTACTGTAGAAATTACAAGGGAAAAAAAGAAAAATATTATTGTAAGCTGTATTTATAGGACTCCTGGCTCCGACACAGAGTTTTTTTCTAATTGGATGGAGGAGCACTTTTCAAGCTCAAATCAGAAAGTCATGTTTGTGGGGGGAGATCTTAATATCGATCTGTTGAATCCAAAGAAACACAAAAAGACAGACGAATTTATAAATACCTTATTCAGCATAGGTTTGTATCCTCTAATAACCAAACCAAGCAGAATTACAACCCATAGTGCGACTCTAATTGACAATATTTTTTCAAATGAAATAGAAACTGAATTAATCAACGGACTAATGATAAATGACATAAGTGACCACCTTCCAGTTTTTGTAATATATAAAAATGATGATAAAAAAAAATCAAAATAATGAAGAGGATACCATGTACTGGTTTAGAAGGGTTAAAACAGAGAAAACTATTGATGCACTTAATAAGGAGCTATTGATGCAAGATTGGAGTAATATATACAGAGAGATTGACACTAATAAAGCATATGATGAGTTTGTGCAAGTATTTCAAAGGTTTATGATCAAAATTGTCCAACGAAAAAATACAGTAATACCAGAAAGTGTAAAGAAAACCATGGATGTCCAAGGGTTTGTTAAATGCATGTAAGAAAAAAATTCACTTTACAAAAAGTTTATAAATAATAGAACAAAGAAGCGGAAGATAAATATAAGAAATATAAAAATAAACAGACAGGTATCATCAGAAAATGTAAACAGGATTATTATAATAAGTTGTTAGATAGCAATAAGATAATATTAAAGGTTTATGGAATATCTTAAATAGTATAATTAGAATAAACCAAGAACGATTAATTATCCAAAATATTTCAAAGATGAGGATAACACTTTAAATAATATGAATGAAGTAGTCGATACATTTAATAAATTCTTTGTAGATGTTGGACCGAATCTTGCTGCAAAAATTGCAATGTTGAGAACTATAATTGTGAACTGATAGACACAAATCCTCTGTCCATGTTCCTCAAACCTGTGGAGGAAAAGGAGATACTGGACATTGTTAAAGGGTGTAAAAATAAAACCTCGACAGATTATTATGACCTGGATATGAAAACTTTAAAAAGTGTTATTGAAAGTATCTCTAAGCCGTTAACATACATCTGTAACCTGTCGCTGCAAACTGGGACAATTTCCTGAAAGTATGAAAGTAGCAAAGTGATTCCTCTGTTCAAGGCAGGAGATAAACATCTCTTCACAAACTACAGGCTGTTCCCTTTTACCACAATTCTCAAAATCTTAGAGAAGGTTTATAACTCTAGACTTGACAGCTTTATTGAAAGTAATAAATTACTCTCTGATAATCAGTTTGGTTTAGGATGATCACTCAACCTCACACGCGCTCTTTGACATAACTGATGAAATAACTAATGCTGTAGATAACAAGAAATATGCCATAGGGTTATTTATTGACCTGAGTAAAGCGTTTGATACAATAAACTATGATATACTAATTAATAAACTAGAACATTATGGGATTAGGGGGGTAGCTCTACAGTGGGTTACCAGTTATTTAAAAGTAGAAAACAATGTGTGAAAATTGGTGATTATCAGTCGAGTTGTCAAGAAATTGTGTGTGGTTTACCTCAAGGTTCCATTCTGGGTCCAAAATTGTTTAACATGTACATTAACGACATTTGTTAAAACGTCTCAAATGCTTAAATTATCTTGTTTGCAGATGATACAAATATTTTTGCATCAGGTGACGACTTACAGCAACTGTGTCGGATTGTTAACTTGGAACTCAAAAGTGTCAATAAGTGGTTCAAACAAAATAAATTATCTCTAAATCTGAGTAAAAGCAAAATGATGATATTCGGCAACCGTAATTCCAATGCTCAGGAAGCAATTCAGATAGAGGGTGTTGTCATAGAGCGAGTGCATGAAATCAAATTCCTTGGAGTTATTAGAGATGATAAAATGACTTTGAAATCTCACATTAAATATATAACTACTAAAATTTCTAGAAGTATTTCAGTAATAGCAAAAGCAAAGCACATTTTAAACGTCAAAGCTCTACATATCTTATACTGTTCTCTGATTTTGCCCTATTATATTATTGTACTGCGGTTTGGGGTAGTACTTATAAAAACACATTAAAACCAATAGTAATGCTGCAAAAAAGAGCTATCCGATTAATTCATAAAGTTGGGTTTTTGGACCACACAAACTCATTATTTTTAAAATCAAAGATCATGAAGTTTTGTGACATTGTTGAGTTCCAACTGTACAGATGTTATACAAAGCAAGATACAACTGTTACCGGGCCAAATACAAAGAAGGTTCCAAGAACGTACTGGTCGTTATGAATTACGTGATGAATTAAACTTAGGATTCAGAAACATAGCTCAACTTTGAAAAGCTTTAGTCCGACAGTTAATGTGTACAATTGTGGAACAAAATGGAGATGGAGTTGAAACGATGTCCAAACATCAACCTGTTCAAATATAAATACAAACAAAAGACCTTTGAAAAGTACAGAGAAGAAGAAACACATTGCCACAGGGGGAGTTGTAGGATCAATTTGCAATTGCATTCTATTAACTAAGACAGTGTTGTTGCTCTGAACGGTTGTCATTCTATTGCTCTAAATTACAATTGAGAATTAGGATAAGCGAGTTATGGATCTGCTGAGAGGGATCCTCCCAACGGGCTCATAAACCTCGTCTTTTCACGCACCACTAAGCATAGGAACATCATCTACAAATACAGCCAGTTAGGGCAGCTGGGTGGGGGTTTGTTGATGGGGAGTTACTGCCCTCTTCAATGGACCCGCTCTACACCCTGGCTTTTTAACGCACTACGTATATAGGGCTTACATATTACATAATCCATTGAAGAAGAAGAAGAGAAGAAGAAGAAGAAGAAGAGAAGAAGAGAAGAGAAGAAGAAGAAAGAAGAAGAAGAAGAAGAAGAAGAAGAAGAAGAAGAAGAGAAGAAGAAGAAGAGAAGAAGAAGAAGAAGAAGAAGAAGAAGAAGAAGAGAAGAAGGAAGAGAAGAAGAAGAAGAAGAAGAAGGAAGAAGAAGAAGAAGAAGAAGACAACTGGGAAGTTGCAAGATCACGGATAATATAATACGTACATTAATGTGCCTAAAAAAGGATGTGTGTATGTATGCATATATGTGTATAAATAACTTAATGATCGCCTTTTTCACTTGCTTTGTATTAGTCATCGCGTACATGAAATGAGACAGTTGTTGTAGTTGTGTTTCCTTTCAGTTGTGTTTGCTTTCCGTTCCGTTAAATTCTGTTATATTATACGGACATTTCTAGAGGTGCTTTGTGGGTGTGGTCCGTGTTGAAACGACCGCTCTGGTGGGTTGTAGGTTCTCTTTGCCGGTGGGGCAGTATGATGTAGCTTAATGTAGGATTGATATTGTAATATAACAGGCAAAGTTGGGTCACGGAGGGGTACGTTGTGTGTGTGTGTGTGTGCTGTGTTCCTGCTCTTGTGTCTTGTACTTTGTAACATGCTCCCTGTACTAGTGTGATTTGATCAATTGTTTTTTATTTCAATGATGTCGGGGCGGGGCTTATAAGCTTTTGTTTCAGCCCACTCCTTTTGAGCAGAATTTTAACTGCTCAAATAAACTAAACTAACTGATGTGTAATCTCACACAGATGTGTAATCTCAGACAGATGTGTAATCTCACACAGATGTTTAATCTCACACAGATGTTTAATCTCACACAGATGTGTAATCTCACACAGATGTGTAATCTCACACAGATGTGTAATCTAACACAGATGTGTAATCTCACACAGATGTGTAATCTCACACAGATGTGTAATCTAACACAGATGTGTAATCTCACACAGATGTGTAATCTCACACAGATGTGTAATCTCACACAGATGTGTAATCTCACACAGATGTGTAATCTAACACAGATGTGTAATCTACAGATGTAATCTCACAGATGTGTAATCTAACACAGATGTGTAATCTAACACAGATGTGTAATCTCACACAGATGTGTAATCTAACACAGATGTGTAATCTACACAGATGTGTAATCTCAGACAGATGTGTAATCTCACACAGATGTGTAATCTCAACAGGTGTGTAATCTCAGACAGATGTGTAATCTAACACAGATGTGTAATCTCACACAGATGTGTAATCTCAGACAGATGTGTAATCTCAGACAGATGTGTAATCTAACACAGATGTGTAATCTCACACAGATGTGTAATCTCAGACAGATGTGTAATCTCACACAGATGTGTAATCTCACACAGATGTGTAATCTCACACAGATGTGTAATCTCACACAGATGTGTAATCTCACACCAGATGTGTAATCTCACACAGATGCATCTGGAAAACCTAAAGCTCATGCTGGGGTTTGATTTTCGGACTTTGCTTCAGCTTTAACAAGATGCAGCTGCACATTTTAATCTTTTCATTTCAGTCTCTGATCAGATTCTGTTGTGGCTTTATTCTTAACAGGAAGTGTTTGTAAATGCTGTCAGACAGGCAGCCCACAGGGCTGTGTACTATCCTCATTGTTGTTTATTATACACTGATGCCTGCAGGTTCACTCAGGAGGACAAATACCTCACAAAGTTCTCAGATGACACTTTCTTTTCTTCGAGGTCCTGAAAGTCGACTGGTGCGACATCGGCTTCTTAGACCTAAGTGTGAGAAAACCAAAGATGATCCTAGACTTCTGTAGAACACACTGGTATCATTCACGGAGAGGAAGTATAAATATCTTTAGCACAATGTTGAATCTGAATCATAAACGAATAAAGATCAGGGTGTTTTTTTCCTAAACTGCGTCGTATCAGTTCCTGCTTTAACCAAACGTCTCTTTCAGCCCGACGTGATCGTCCACTGCGCTGCCGAGCGCCGTCCAGACGTCGTGGAACATTCGTCTGAAGCTGCACTGAACCTCAACGTCCACAGCACCGCCACGCTGGCCAAGGAGGCAGGTACTGACCACGTGACCAACGCTGACTAAAGACCAACACTGACCAACACTGACCCAACGCTGGCCACACTGACCAACCTGGCCCAACGCTGACCCCCTAAAGACCCAACACTGACCAAGCTGACCCCCTAAGACCCAACACTGACCCAACACTGACCCAACGCTGCCCTAAGACCCAACAGACCCACGCTGACCCTAAAGACCCAACACTGACCCACTGACCAACGCTGGCCACCTACCCACCTGACCCCAAAAAACCGCTGACCAACACTGACCACGCTGACCCCTAAAGACCCACACTGACCAACACTGACCAACGCTGCCCAAAAAAAAAAAATGACAACCCCTAAAGACCACAACAACTGAAAAACCAACATGACCCAACGCTCAACGCTGGCCCACGCTGACCCCGCGGCCCACACCAACCTGCCCAACCCCCCCCACTACAACGCACCCCCTAAAGACCACACTGACCCAACGCTGACCCCCCTAAAGACCCAACACTGACCCACATTGAACCGACCGCTAAAGACCCAACACTGACCAATGCTGATCCAACACTGCCAACGCTGACCAACGCTGACCCCCTAAAGACCCAACATGACCTCAACGCTGACCCCTAGACCAACACTGACCCAACTGACCCAACGCTGACCCCCTAAAGACCCAACACTGACCCAACGCTGGCCCCCTAAAGACCCAAACTGACCCAACGCTGACCCCCTAAAGACCAACACTGACCCAACGCTGATCCACGCTGGCCCACACTGACCCAACGCTGGGCACCCAACGCTGACCCCCTAAAGACCCAACACTGACCCAACACTGACCCCGCTAAAGACCCAACACTGACCCAACACTGAGACCCAAAGACCCAACACTGAACCCCCTAAAGACCCAACACTGACCCAACGCTGACCCAACGCTGACCCAACGCTGACCCCCTGACCCAACACTGACCCAACACTGGCCAACGCTGACCCCTAAAGACCCAACACTGACCCAACGCTGACCCCCCCAACGATGACCCACCTAACACTGACCCAACACTGACCCAACGCTGACCCTAAGACCACACTGACCCCCCAACACATGACCAAAGCTGGCCCACACTGACCCACACTGGCCAACGTGCCCCCTAAGACCCAACCTGACCCCCTAAAGACCCAACACTGACCCAACACATTGAACACCACTAAAAGACCCACACGACCCCTAAAGACCACACTGACCCAACGCTGAACAACCGCATGACCCACGCATGGGCCCCGCTGGCAACCAACGCTGACCCCATAAAAGACCAACACTGACCCACCTGACCCTAAAGACCCAACACCTGACCCACGCTGGACCCCCATAGACCCAACGCTGGCCCAACGGCTGGCCAACACATGACCAACACTAGAGCACGCTGACCCCCTAAGACCAACACTGAAACCCTAAGACCCACACTGACCCAACGCTGGGCCCAACCCTGACCCTAAAGACAACGTGACCAACGCGGACCCAACGTGACCAACACTTACCAACGCTGACCCCAACACTGACCCTAGACCACACGGCCCAACGCTGACAGCTGACCCACGCTGGACCAACCTGACCCCCTAAGACCACACTACCCAACGCTGACCCCTAAGACCCAACATGACCCAACACTGAACCCCTAAGACCCAACACTGACCCAACACTGGCCAACGCTGACCCCCTAAACCAACCTGACCCCCTATAGACCCAACGCTGACCAACAACTGAAACACCCTAAGACCAACACTGACCCACGCTGGCCAACGCTGACCCAACATGACCCAACGCTGACCCCCTAAAGACCCCAACACTGACCACGCTGACCCCCTAAAACCCAACGTGACCCAACGACTGACCCACCGCTGACCCTAAAGCGCGCCCACGCTGACCCAACGCTGACCCGCTACCCCCTAAAGACCAACGCTGACCCACGTGGACCACGCTGACCCACACTGACCCCACGCTTGACCCCCTAAAGAACCAAACCTGACCCACGTGACCCCTAAAGACCCACGCTGGACCCAACGCTGACCAACGTGACCCTAAAGACCCAACACTGACCAACGCTGACCCCCTAAAGACACGCTTGACCCAACGGCTGACCCACCGCTGACCCCAACAATGACCCACGCTGCCCAACGCTGACCCAACATGAACCCCTAAGACCCAACATGGCCCAACGCTGAACCCAACGCTGACCACGCTGACCCAACACGACCAACACCTGGCCAACGCTGACCCAACGCTGACCCTATAAAGGACCCAACGCTCTGACCCACGCTTGACCACACTGACCACGCTGAACCAACGCTGACCAACATGAACCCTAAAGACCCAACACTGGCCAACGCTGACCAACGCTGACCCAACGCTGGCCAACACTGACCAAACACTGCCCAACGCTGACCCCTAAGACCAACGCTGACCCTAAAGACCCAACGCTGACCCAACGCTGAATCCCTAAGACCCAACACTGACCCAACACTGACCACGCTGAACCCAACGCTGACCCCTTAAAGACCAACGCTGACCCCCTAAAGACCCAACGCTGACCCAAATCTTGACCCCCCTAAGACCACGCTGACCCAACGCGAACCCCTAAGACCCAACGCTGACCCACACTGACCAATATTGACCCAACACGACTGATGTGGCGTCTCTGAGGTGATGCTGATCTTTTCGGACAACTTTTTAAGGTATTGTGTTGGTATAATGATTCTCTCTGACCTCCCTTCTGACCTCCTCTGACCTCTCTCGCGTCCTTGTGGAGCGTTCTCCTCGTACATCAGCATCCAGTTCGTGTTCGTGGGAGGAACCCGCGTACGGAGAGACGACTCTCAAACCCTCTCAACTTGTACCGGGCGCAAGCAAGATGGAGGCCGAAGCGCAGGAGACCAAAGCCGCCACTGCCCAGGTCTGACCCTAACCCCTGAACCCCTAACTCTGACCTAAACCCCTAACTCTGACCCAAACCCTGAACCCCTAACTCTGACCCTGAACCCTAACTCTGACCTAAACCCCTGAACCCTAACTCTGACCTGAACCCCTAACCTCCTCAGACTCAGTGATCTTGTCTCCTCTCTCCTCAGACTCAGTGATCTGTTCCTCTCCTCGATCAGTGATCTTTCCTCTCTCCTCAGACTCAGTGATCTTGTCTCCTCTCTCCTCAGACTCAGTGATCCTGTTCCTCCTCTCTCCTAAGACTCAGTGATCTTGTTCCTCTCTCCTCAGACTCAGTGATCTTGTCTCCTCTCTCCTCAGACTCAGTGATCTTGTTTCCTCCTCTCTCCTCAGACTCAGTGATCTTGTTTCCTCCTCTCTTCAGACTCAGTGATCTTGTTTCCTCCTCTCCTCAGACTCAGTGATCTTGTCTCCTCTCCTGAGACTCAGTGATCTTGTTCCTCTCTCCCAGACTCGTGATCTGTTTCCTCCTCTCTCTCAGACGTCAGTGATCTCTGTTTCCTCCTCTCTCCTCAGACTCAGTGATCTGTTCTCTCTCTCCTCCTTGTCTCCTCTCTCCTCAGACTCAGTGATCTTGTTCTCCTCTCTCCTCAGACTCAGTGATCTGTCTCCTCTCTCCTCAGACTCAGTGATCCTGTTTCCTCCTCTCTCCTCAGACTCAGTGATCTGTTTCCTCTCTCCTCAGACTCAGTGATCTTGTCTCTTCTCTCCTCAGATCAGTGATCTTGTCTCCTCTCTCCTCAGACTCAGTGATCTTGTTTCCTCCTTCTCCTCAGACTCAGTTGATCCTGTCTCCTCTCTCCTCAGACTCAGTGATCTTGTTCCTCCTCTCTCCTCAGACTCAGTGATCTTGTTCCTCTCTCCTCAGACTCAGTGATCTGTTTCCTCCTCTCTCCTCAGATCAGTGATCTTGTTTCCTCCTCTCTCCTCAGACTCAGTGATCTTGTTCCTCCTCTCTCCTCAGACTCAGTGATCTGTTCCTCTTCCTCAGACTCAGTGATCTTGTCTCCTCTCTCCTCAGATCAGTGATCTGTCCCTCTCCTCAGACTCAGTGATCTGTTTCCCCTCCTCCTCAGACTCAGTGATCTTGTCTTCCTCCCTCTCCTCCTCAGACTCAGTGATCTTGTCTCCTCTCTCCTCAGACTCAGTGATCTTGTCTTCCTCCTCTCTCCTCAGACTCAGTGATCTTGTTTCCTCTCTCCTCAGACTCAGTGATCCTGTTCTCCTCTCTCCTCAGACTCCAGTGATCTTCTTTCCTCCCTCTCTCCTCTCCAGACTCAGTGATCTTGTCTTCCTCTCTCTCGACTCAGTGATTTGTTCCTCTCCTCAGACTCAGTGATCTTGTTTCCTCCTCTCCTCAGACTCAGTGATCTTGTCTCCTCTCTCCTCAGACTCAGTGATCTTGTCTCCTCTCTCCTCAGACTCAGTGATCTTGTCTCCTCTCTCCTCAGACTCAGTGATCTTGTCTCCTCTCTCCTCAGACTCAGTGATCTGTCTCCTCTCTCCTCAGACTCAGTGATCTTGTCTCCTCTCTCCTCAGACTCAGTGATCCTGTCTCCTCTCTCCTCAGACTCAGTGATCTTGTCTTCTTCTCAGTCAGTGATCTGTCTCCTCTCTCCTCAGACTCAGTGATCTTGTCTCCTCTCTCCTCAGACTCAGTGATCCTTCTTTGTATCTCCTCTCTCCTCAGACTCAGTGATCTTGTTCTCCTCTCTCCTCAGACTCAGTGATCCTGTCTCCTCTCTCCTCGACTCAGTGATCTTGTCCCTCTCTCCTCAGACTCAGTGATCTGTCTCCTCTCTCCTCAGACTCAGTGATCTTGTCTCCTCTCTCCTCAGACTCAGTGATTCCTTCTTTGTCCTCTCTCTCTCCTCAGACTCAGTGATCTTGTCTCCTCTCTCCTCAGACTCAGTGATCCTGTCTCCTCTTCTCCTCAGACTCAGTGATCTTGTCTCCTCTCTCCTCAGACTCAGTGATCTTGTCTCCTCTCTCCTCAGACTCAGTGATCCTGTCTCCTCTCTCCTCAGACTCAGTGATCTGTTTCCTCCTCTCTCCTCAGACTCAGTGATCTTGTCTCCTCTCTCCTCAGACTCATGATCTGTTTCCTCCTCTCTCCTCAGACTCAGTGATCTTGTCTCCTCTCTCCTCAGACTCAGTGATCTTGTCTCCTCTCTCCTCAGACTCAGTGATCCTGTCTCCTCTCTCCTCAGACTCAATGATCTTGTCTCCTCTCTCCTCAGACTCAGTGATCTTGTTTCCTCCTCTCTCCTATCAGGACTCCAGTTGATCTGTCTCCTCTCTCCTCAGACTCAATGATCTTGTCTCCTCTCTCCTCAGACTCAGTGATCTTGTTTCCTCCTCTCTCCTCAGACTCAGTGATCTGTCTCCTCTCTCCTCAGACTCAGTGATCTTGTCTCCTCTCTCCTCAGACTCAGTGATCCTGTCTCCTCTCTCCTCAGACTCAGATGATCTTGTCTCCTCTCTCCTCAGACTCAGTGATCTTGTTTCCTCCTCTCTCCTCAGACTCAGTGATCTTGTCTCCTCTCTCCTCAGACTCCATGATCTTGTCTCCTCTCTCCTCAGACTCAGTGATGCTTGTTTCCTCCTCTCTCCTCAGACTCAGTGATCTTGTCTCCTCTCTCCTCAGACTCAGTGATCTTGTCTCCTCTCTCCTCAGACTCAGTGATCTGTTTCCTCTCTTCCTCAGACTCAGTGATCTTGGTCTCGCTCCTCTCTCCTCAGACTCAGTGATCTTGTCCTCCTCTCTCCTCAGACTCAGTGATCTTGTCTCCTCTCTCCTCAGACTCAGTGATCTTGTCTCCTCTCTCCTCAGACTCAGTGATCTGTTCCTCTCTCCTCAGACTCAGTGATCTTGTTTCTCCTCTCTCCTCAGACTCAGTGATCTTGTCTCCTCTCTCCTCAGATCATGATCTTGTCTCCTCTCTCCTCAGACTCAGTGATCTTGTTTCCTCCTCTCTCCTCAGACTCAGTGATCCTGTCTCCTCTCTCTCAGACTCATGATCTTGTCTCCTCCTCCTCAGACTCAGTGATCTTGTTTCCTCCTCTCTCCTCAGACTCAGTGATCCTGTCTCCTCTCTCCTCAGACTCAATGATCTTGTCTCCTCTCTCCTCAGACTCAGTGATCTTGTCTCTCTCCTCGATCAGTGTCTTGTCTCTCTCTCCTCAGATCAGTGATCTGTCTCCTCTCTCCTCAGACTCATGATCTTGTTCTCCTCTCTCCTCAGACTCAGTGATCTTGTTTCCTCCTCTCTCCTCAGACTCAGTGATCCTGTCTCCTCTCTCCTCAGACTCAATGATCTTGTCTCCTCTCTCCTCAGACTCAGTGATCTTGTCTCCTCTCTCCTCAGACTCAGTGATCTTGTCTCCTCTCTCCTCAGACTCAGTGATCTTGTTCTCCTCTCTCCTCAGACTCAGTGATCTTGTTCCTCCTCTCCTCAGTCCTCCTCTCCTCAGACTCAGTGATCCTGTCTCCTCTCTCCTCAGACTCATGATCTTGTCTCCTCTCTCCTCAGACTCATGATCTTGTCTCCTCTCTCCTCAGACTCAGTGATCTTGTCTCCTCTCTCCTCAGACTCAGTGATCTTGTCTCCTCTCTCCTCAGACTCAGTGATCTTGTCTCCTCTCTCCTCAGACTCAGTGTCTTGTCTCCTCTCTCCTCAGACTCAGTGATCTTGTTTCCTCCTCTCTCCTCAGACTCAGTGATCTTGTCTCCTCTCTCCTCAGACTCATGATCTTGTTTCCTCTCTCCTCAGACTCAGTATCTGTCTCCTCTTCCTCAGATCATGATCTGTTCCTCTCTCCTCGATCATGTCTCCTCTCTCCTCAGACTCATGATCTTGTTCCTCTCTCCTCGACTCAGTATTGTCTCCTCTCTCCTCAGACTCAGTGATCTTGTTTCCTCAGACTCATGTCTTGTCTCCTCTCTCCTCAGACTCAGTGATCTTGTTTCCTCTCTCCTCAGGACTCAGTGATCTTGTCTCTCTTCCTCAGACTCAGTGATCCTGTCTCCTCTCTCCTCAGACTCGGTGATCCTCCGTGTGCCCGTCCTGTTCGGGAGGTGGAGCGTGTTTCGGAGAGCGCCGTCACCGTCCTCTGGTCCTCCATCTTGGACTCTGTGGAGACGTGTTCCCTGGACCACACGCAGCAGCGCTTCCCCACCAGCGTGAGGGACGTGTCCAAAGTCTGCAGCAACATCTGCTCCAGACGCCGACAGGTCAGAGACGCCTGAGCAGGGTCAGGGCATAGGCCACCCAGGCGGCCACCTAGGGCAGTGTTTCACAACCAGGGGAACTTGAGGACCTAGCAGGGGGTACTTGGAACTATTTTAGTTTGAAAAAGGCGGACATTTTACATAATTTTTATAGGAAAAACTATATTTTCAGTAAAATGTATTTTTTTACTGCAACATTGTCTTTTTTCTTACACATACCACTTTAAGTAATTACCTTCTAAATAAACTGTAACACCCTTAAGGTAGGGGGTACACGGACGACCACTGAAAGGCCCAAGGGATACAAAGACAATAAAGGTGGGAACCACTGACCTAGGGCGCCATCTGCTGGAATGGCGACAAATTGTGCTTTAATTTTTGACATAACTTTGGAACAGGAGGCGATGGAGACTTTTGTGTTGAAACAAGCTTTGAAACGACCTCCGGGAGACGTGTGGTATCGGAGGTCTCGATATTACTGTTGCATGTTTCATGAAGCACATGTTAGTTTAGTTTAGTTTAGTTTATTTATTTATTTTTGAGCAGTTTACATTTTAACAACATTCATATTCACATTGTTCTATTACAGGAGCTCAAAAAAAGGAGTAGGCTGAAGCCAGAAGCTTTATATACGCCTACTTCGTAATCAATATAATAAACATTTACATTTCCCGGTGACACTGCACTGTCTGTATCCAAAATAATAATTCAGAAACCAAAAAACAAAACAACAACAAAAAAGCTCAATTCAGAGGCGGGTAGTACTTGATTACATTTACTCAAGTACATGGACTTAAGTAACTTTTAAAAGTAGTTGTACTTTTAGAGTATTTATCCATACAGTACTTTAAATTTCTACTGTACTCTTGCGTGAATAAAAATAATAGTTACATTTTCCATCCAAAGACAAGTTTCAAAACAGCATCAAGAAACAACATTTACCTATGGATTACTACAATGAATCTGTTTCTCATTAATGATAAACTTGTTCATGTTCAGATTGTTTTATTTTTATTAATAGATAAACATAATAAACAATGACAATTATAAATCAAATGAAACTAACTCTTTCCATATGTGTCCAAAGCATGTCTAAAGGATCGGGATATGAAAACAGAAAAAAAACTAAAACATCCAATCTGGCCTCGGGCGCCATCTTGGCTCAGACCTTAAAGAACTTTGATTATAAACAGTTTTAAATGGAAAATGTGCTGACGTTTCTGTGCAGCAAAAGCGTTCAGAGCGACTCGAGAAGCCGCTCGATTCAACAGAACTTTCTCCTTTATTTCCATCTGCGGAACTTTGTCTCAAAACAAAATGTAATTTCTTAGACTAACACCAGACTAAAATCACAGGTTATATTTAGTCTGGGGACCAGTTCATGTTCTGGTAGGAGGTGTGGTTTACGATGGTCCAGAGTCGTTTATTGTGCTGAATGTCTCTCATGCGTCTGCTCGTAGCCATAGCCAATCGTATCATTGTATCAGATGATGTATGACACGTTCTAAAGCTTGATCAAAGATGGCGTCGCGTCTGCTGCTGTCATGTTGGATCCGTAAATACACTTTTATGTTATTTATCCATAAACAAACTCCAAGCTTCCGTGTGTGGAATAACACGTCATGTGATGATTTGGACCATGATCCCCAGACGTTAGCCAGGCAACAGTTCCTGCTTTCTGGGTCAGTTTGTCACCTGGAGAGAGATTAACTTTAAAAACAAAACTATATAGAAATAAACTGAACCTCCATAAAGAAGCAGAGGTTCATTTTAGGGCTGCAACTAACGATTATTTGTAATCGATTAATCTATCGATTATTTTTACGATTAATCGATTAATCGATTGGCTGTAAATGGTGTATGAAAACGTTATTTTTTCATCACATGAAGCTAAAGTGGCGCCTCTTAGCGCTAATTCTGCTTCTGATTGGATGAGACACAGACAGATATTCATGAAATTTACAATGTACAAAACACCACAGACCCTAACTATAAAAACAAAGTAGGTTTCATCAAAAATATTACATTTCATGTAATTTTAGCTCTATTTGAGTCTGTGTGAACCAAAAAATGATTAATCGATTACTAAAATAGTTGTCGACTATTTCAGTAATCGATTAGTCGTCGATTAATCGATTAGTTGTTTCAGCCCTAGTTCATTTAAATCAGGGGGGCCCAAACTTTTTGTCTCCGAGGGACAAAATAAAAAAAGTACCTGTGGGTCGCGGGCCAAACACGGCCATGTCGACTGAAAATAATAACAGTTATTTTATTGTATTTTTCAGTATACATTTGCATTTGATTATATCTATGCAAATAACATACTATATAAAACAAATGTTAACTTTAGGCAAAGCCTAATTTAGTCGAACAAAATCAACTATTGTAGCAAAATGTAAAAAAACCGTATCTACATTGACTTTACCTCATTCATTTGTTAACTCATAGAAAAGGCCACATTAGATCATTTTGAAAGTGTCAGTTCAGAATCAATTCTTTATAAATCCATTTTTAACATGACTTATGTTTATGTCAACAACCTTTGCAATAAAAGTTGTAAACTGGGAAAGTGATGCTACAAAGCTCTGTGATAAACACCAACAGTGTTTCCTTAACTTTGTGAAAGGAGTGAAACAGCGCCCCCAATTTGACGCTAGTGGCCAAAACGTGTACTGCATCCATATTTCCCATTGAGAATGAATGGAGAGAGTTAGTATTAACTAGGGGTGTGTATCGCCTAGTCTCAGGCGATACGATACGTATCCCGATACAAGGGTCACGATACGATACGATACGATATATCCCGATATTGAAGAATTAGACGATTATTGCGATTATTTTTTACTACTTTGGAAACAACTATTCAGTAAACTAGTCCACCTTCATTAGATTTGTATCAAATACATTTGATCTATCCATCTTATGATATAAATGCTTTTCACTAATGTGCTTGTGACTGTGGTGTTTATGGTGATTATGTAACTTTGAACGGAAACAGATTTCTTGGAAACCTAGTAATGAAACCAATTACTGGGGATGCACGTTTTCTAGTATTTCTATAGTTGGGAGTCCTTGGCGATCAGTAACTATTATGGGTTTCATCCATTAAAATATACAATAACTCAGACGGGGCATTTAAAATTGTGTCTACTCCACAACGGGTGTCACTCGTAGATCAGGACATAATGACACGGGCATCACGCGCAGCAGTAGCACACAACTGATGCAGAGGGGAAACTACATACAGCAGGCTCTTTTAAACTTGTGTCGTAGTACTGCAGTGGCGAGACACAGGTTTAACATGAGTATGCTGTATTTACTGTAGTTTCCCCTCGGTTTCGTTTAATTCCGTAATAAAATGCTACGAAGATAAATCCTCTCCAAACGCAGCGGCGACGCACTCAGCAATATGCACAAAGCTGTGGCTCTCGTAATAATCCAGGTCTCTGTCTTGCTGTAAAAGCCAAAGCCAAATGTAGAGTTTTAAAGAGCCCCGTAGCGTCTCATAGCTCATTCTTTTCCATGCTAAGCTCTTCCTGTGTTTCTCTAACTCTCACTAAATTCTAGTGTTACTCAAGCGGGCTGCGCGGTGCGCTGCCATCTAGCGGGCGGGAGTAAAAGTGCAGGACCAAAGAGAGACGCTGCAATGAATATTTCCCCAAAAATAGATGTTTAAATATCGATACGGGCGCTTTTGTATCGATACGAGAATCGCGCCACGTAATATCGCGATATATCGGCGAATCGATATTTTTCAACACCCCTAGTATTAACCATACTGGCGCAAAAGTAGGTCACTCTCCGGCGGGCCAATGGAATTGATTCGGCGGGCCAAATTTGGCCCACGGGCCCCACTTTGGGCACCCCTGATTTAAATGGTTCAAACCGGCCTTTAAGTCTTTAAGGTTAAACTAATATCGTCTAAAGGTTAGAACTGTAGCTGATTTTATAGAAACGTTAATTCATTCAAAGTCTGTGCTCTCGCTCGTCCAGGACCCGTCCATCCGCGGAGTTTTCCATTTCTCTGGGAAGGAGCAGATGACGAAGTACGAAATGGCCAAATCCATTGCCGACGCCTTCGAGCTGCCGTCCGACCACATTGTCCCGGTAAGCCCCGCCCCCTCTGCCCCCGCCTTCTCTGCCCCCTGTGGCCCGCCCCCTCACGCGTGTGTCCGTGTCCACAGCTGACGGAGGCGCCCCTGGAGGCGCGTCGCGGCCTCTGAACGCGCGCCTCGCCTGCTCCCGCCTCGAGCTGCTCGGACTCGCCGTGGAGCCCGCCCCTTCAGAGCCGCCATCTTGGATTGTCTGTGGCCCTTCACCCCGGACCGGCGCTGGAGGCAGACGGTGTTTCACTGAGGAAATACGATACTACGAATACTGCGAATACTACAAATATGACTATGAATACTGCAAATACAACTACGAATACTGCAAATACGACTATGAATACTGCAACTACTGCAAATACAACTATGAATACTGAGAATACAACTACGAATACTGCAAATACGACTATGAATACTGCAACTACTGCAAATACAACTATGAATACTGAGAATACAACTACGAATACTGCAAATACGACTATGAATACTGCAACTACTGCAAATACAACTACGAATACTGCAAATACAACTACTGCAAATACAACTACGACGAGGGCGGGCACCGTTAAACGATATCAGTTTGGGATGGAAAAATAAGAATCAAAGCAGGAATAAAATCTTTATATTCAAGTTTTTATGAGCATTTAAAAGAGAAAAAAAGTTAAAACAAGTTTGAAAAAGTGGAAAACAGGGTAAATTTGGGATTTTTTTTTTTAAATTGGAAAATTTACAAAAAATTAGAAAATGAAAAAATAATGAAAAAAAGTGTTTTTTTATTTTGGGAAAATTGGGGCAAAAACACGTAAAAAAATTGTTGAAAAAATAAAGATGAAAAAATGGTTAAAAATTGGGGTAAAATAATAAACTTGTAAAGTGTGTTTTCCGCTCTTATGTCGTTAAAGGAAGTTTCAGCTCAAACAAAATGATACAAACGTAAAATAAATGAAATGGAAGTAAATAATTAAATAAACATTATTGTTCAGTTTTATGGTTCTATGACAGATAAACAATGTAACGGTGCTCAGGCCTAACTACGAGTTCTGCGACTGACGCTGGAGGCAGACGGTGTTTCACTGAGATACTACGAATACTACTACGAATACTACGAATACTGCGAATACTACGAATACTACGATTACTACTGCGACTGAGGATGTCCTGATCCGGTAGAGCTGCACGATTATGCCCAAAAAAAAAACGAATAGTGATTTTTTTGACTGATATTGCGTTTGCGATTATAATATTTCTATAAAGCCTGTGTTTATCTTTCATGCAGTTGAGCTGCATAAACTAAAGCTCAGTCATTACATTTCAGCTTCATCAGCAACAAGATACAAATCAGCGAGAGGCAAAGAGGCGTTGTATTTAGTTTGGATGTTCTCTAATAAACTCTTCCTCCCTCTGAAGCTGCTTAAAGACTTCTCTGAATCACCAGCTGCAAAACGCTGCAGCTTTATGAAAGAGCTCCTCATACTTACATCAGAAACCTGCTGTAGAGACATTTACACATTTACGACCTCGGCTCTGTTTGACCTCGGCTCTGTTGACCTCGGCTCTGTTTGACCTCAGCCTTGTTTGACCTCGGCTCTGTTTGACCTCGGCTCTGTTTGACCTCCGCTCTGTTTGACTCCAGGAACAACAGAACCTGTTTAAACTCAACAGAGTCCGTTTAACAGGAAAGCACTTTAAATCATCCTTATTACAAACGATATAATTATAATAAATATAACACAAAGAGACAGTATCGGCTCAGTATCGGCTCAGTATCGGGTCATTATTGGCTCAGTTTCAGGTCAGTATCGGCTCAGTATCGGATAAATATGAAGTGTTAGAAACCGGATCAGGGACATCCGTAACTGCAATGACTACGACTTCTACAAATACTACAAATACTACAAATACTACTGCGATAAAACGAGAGACTGCAGTTATTCATTAGTTATTATTCCTGTCTCTGCAGCAGAGACGAAACATATTCAAACTACCCAGTCCAGACGACCACTGTTCAAACCTTTGTCTCCGACTCGTTAGTGATATTGGTAGTATTGATGGTCTGTTTAGTTGTGAATAATGCACTGATTTAGTTTAAGGCGAGACGTTGATTCATTTGAATATAATTATTTTCTTTATGAGTAAAACGCTCTCGTTTAAACTTCTGGACAAAGTTATGATTTAATTATTAAAAGCACAAATTAATTACAGCTCATTTTAGTTTATAAGGAAAAGTGTGTCCTGTTTTAAAATAAAGGTTTGACCTTTTGTAAAAAAACAAAAAAGTCGATCTGTTTTTTGGTGAAATCTGAAAAATGCTTTAATTAATGTTTGTTTTGTGACATTTTGTATTTAGTTTGTGATTAATCCAGTTCTTAGGTAGATGTGGGTCTGCAGATGACGTCACAGACTGATCCATGTTGTTTCTTTGTTGCTCGTTCTGGAAATTTCAATAAATAATAAAAGTCTAAAGATGTCGTCTCGTATGTAAATGAGATGTAAATGAGGCTGATTAGCTCTGCGCTCTGACTCCTGCGTTTGTTTAATGACACAGATTTGAATGTTTCTCGTTGTTTCTGATCGATGTGAATGAACTCATTTGTTTGGGACAGCGGCGTGTGCAGCCACAGCCGCCCCGGGCACAGTGACTTTAATCTCACGGAGGAGAAATCCAGCTCTTCAGAAGAACAGGATCAGGTTTACTTTAGGGCCCGACCGATCTGGGGGTTTGTGTCGGAAGAATGAGAGAGAGAATTTTAAGTAAGTCAGTAAGTAAAGTTTATTTATATAGCGCCTTTCACAGACCAGGGTCACAAAGCGCTTCCCATAAAAACATACTGTAAAAACAATACACATACAAGTCACATTACATTACGTCGGGGAAATACACGATAGAAAAGGAACACTACACATAGGCCTTGAAAGGCTGTCTAAACACGTGCGTCTTAAGTAGACACTTGAAAATGTCCACAGAATCCAACATGCGCAGAGAAAGGGGCAGCTCATTCCAAAGGCGAGGAGCGACAGCCTTGAATGATCTGTCGCCTCGGGTTTTAAAACAAGTGCGAGGGACCATCAACAGGTTCTGGGTGGAGGACCTCAGGATCCTGTTGGAGACATATGGCTGGATCAGGCCCTTAATGTATTCAGGCGCCTGACAATGAAGAGCCCTAAAAGTCAACACCAGGATTTTAAACTTGATTCTGTGTGTGACAGGAAGCCAGTGTAAAGATTTTAAAATTGGAGCAATATGGGCTCTCCTGTGTGCGCGGGTTAAAAGCCTCGCAACAGAATTTTGGACTACTTGCAGACGGGCCAAATCTTTTTTACTAACACATGTGAGCAGGCTGTTACAATAGTCCAGTCGCGAGGATACAAAGGCATGAACAATCATCTCAAGCTCATGACATGAAACTATATGTCTGAGCTTAGAGATGTTGCGTAAGTGGAAGTTGCAGTTTCTGATCAGCTGCTTGGTATGCCGTTCTAGGACATCCCTTCATCAAAAGTTACTCCAAGGTTCCTCAGATTTCTTTTTACGGAGCCGCTTAGGTCGCCAAGGTGCTGAGTAATAAGAGGCACGATACTATCTGGGGCAACAACTAGGGTTTCCGTTTTACTGGAGTTCAGCTGGAGGCTATTATCATTGAGCCATTCCTTTATTTTGGCCAGACAGTTAGTGAGAGAAGCCAGTCTCTGGGGTTCAGAGGACTTAAAAGAGCAGTACAGCTGCAGATCATCTGCATACAGGTGGTAGGAGACGTCTCTGAACTGCTGGATGAGCTCGCTGAGAGGGAGCAAATAAATCAGAAACAGAAGGGGCCCAAGAACCGAGCCCTGGGGTACACCCCACTGTAAGTCCACAGACTCTGACATCATGTTGTTAAAGGACACACAGATCTACCAGTCAGGTAAGATCTAAACCACTCTAACACAAAGCCTGACATGCCGACCACATCCCGCAGCCTATTTAGCAAGATGCCATGGTCCACCGTGTCGAATGCAGACGACAGGTCTAACAGGACCAGGACGGAGCATTTACCAGAGTCGGCAGCCATCATGATGTCACTAGACACTTTCAGCAGTGCTGTTTCAGTGGAGCGAAACTTTCCGAAACCAGACTGGAAAATGTCAAAGATGTTGTTAGCTTCCAAAAATGTTGTAAGTTGATTACAGACTAACTTTTCCAGGACTTTAGCCATGAGTGGGATCTTTGAGATGGGTCTAAAGTTGTGAAGTTCTGTTGGATCCAAGCTGGGTTTCTTCAATTTAGGTTCCACGACAGCGTGTTTAAGAGAACACGGGAACACACCAGTTGAGAGTGACATGTTAAATATATTAGTAATCGATGGTCCAATAGATTCCAAAACATTAACAAAAAGCCGAGCCGGGACAACATCTAGCCGACAAGAGGACATTTTCATGTTGTTTATAGTGTATAAAATATCCACTTGAGAGACTGACTTAAAGGATGACCAGCTCTGGGGAGGAGGATCAACAAGAGCTTGAATGGAGGATGGAGAGGAAGAGATGTTGTCTTTTATCGCTCTAACTTTGTCAGTAAAGAAGTTCAGGAACTCATTGCAGCCTGCCCTGCACTGCACAGCGGCCACAGAAGCAGCAGGGGAGACAATAGAATTGATTGTGTCGAAGAGCACTTTGGGGTTTCTCTTATTGGAGGCAATCAGCTGGCGAAAAAAAGCTAGATCTGGCCTCATCCAGTAGATCATTTAAGGACAAAACAAAGTCCCTGAGATGAAGTCTATGGACCTCAAGTTGGTGGAATGCCACAAACGTTCGGTTTTACGGCATGATCTACGCAGGTTCACAATCATTTCATTAATCCAAGGACAGAGCTGCTGACGCTCCGCATTATTGGTCTTAAAAGGTGCCACTTGATCCAAAATAGTAACACAGTAACTATTAAAAGAGTGCAAGCGATCATCAATTTCAGCGCAGTCTTTAAACCCAGAGGAGTCAAAGCTTTCACAGAACCTTTCTGCAGTTTGCTCTGTAATAATCCTCCTCTCTACTTTTACGGGTAGAGGGCGAGACTCAGGCATCACCAACATGTCAAAAAATACGCCGCAATGGTCGCTTAGGTGCACATCCTCGACGCACACATTGGCCACCTGCAGGCCAAGTGAAAAGACCAGATCTAAAGTGCGGCCTTTCAAATGAGTGGGGCCCGAAACATGTACAGTTTTTTTTCTAAAAAAAAGTCAGAAGTTTCCATATACTCAGATTACTTTACCTTTAAACAGTTTAAAGTCCAGATGATGATGTCATAACCTCTGAAGCTCAAGTCTGGTTCATCCTTGGGTGTAATTTACAGACACTTGAAGGTTCAGGTTCATTGGTTAAAACGATGGAAATGTCCAATCATCATACAGATCAGAAAGAAGGCGGGTTCTGTGTCCCAGAGTCTGAAATGTGAAGATCAACCCAAGAACAAAAGACCTGGTGAAGATGCTGAACCTGGTAAGAGTTTGTCATTATCCAGAGTGAAACAAGTCCTGTACCGACATGGACTGAGAGGAACTCTGCCAGGAAGAAGCTCTGACTCCAAACAAACACAAGGATAAAGACTTTAATGTTTGGAGACATATCCTGTGTCTGTTTGTCCATAATGACCATGGTCACGTTTGGAGGAAAAAGCCTGAGAACACCATCCCAACTGTGAAATACGGGGGGCAGCATCATGCTGTGGGGCTGTTTTAGTGGGAGGGGAAATACAGCGCCTCTGGAAAGTACTAATACACCTTGAACTGTTGCACATTTTGTCATGTTTACAACCATACACTTAAAGATTTTACTTGAATGTTTTACTGAAAGTTCACACACAAGTAACAGACAACTGTGAAGTGAAAGCAAAATGATACATGATTCTGTTATTTTACAAAAAATAGAAAAGTGAAAAGTGGGGCGTGCATAAGTATTCATACAGCATGACTTAATACTTTGTGGAACCTCCTTTTGCTGTAATAACAGCAGCAAGTCTTCTGGGGTTTGACTACAAGGTTTGCACATGTAGAGACATTTTAGCCCATTCCTGTTTACAAAACAACTCAAGCTCTGTCACATTAGAAGGAGAGCGTTTGTGAACAGCAGTTTTCAGGTCTTTCCACAGATTTTCAATAGGATTAGGTCAGGACTTTGACTGGGCCATTCTAACACATTAATATGTTTGTTTTTAAACCATTCCATTGTAGATTTAGCTTTGTGTTTAGGGTCATTGTCCTGCTGGAAGGTGAATCTCCGCCCCAGCCTCAATTCTCTTGCTCCAGCAGGTTTCCTCCTAAATGTCTCTGTATTTGGCTCCATCCATCTTCCCAACTATTCTTACAATCTTCCCAGTCCCCGCTGAGGAAAAGCAGCCCCATAGCATGATGCTCCCCCACCATATTTGACACTGGGGATGGTGCACTCAGGACGATGAGCAGTGTTAGGTTTGCTCCATACATAACGTTTGCATTTGGGCCAAAAAGTTCAATTTTTGTCTCATCTGACCAAAGCACCTTCTTCCACATGGTAGCTGTGTCCTCCATATGACTTCTAGCAAACTTCAGACGGGATTTCTTATGGCCTCCTTTCAATAATGGCTTTCTTCTTGCCACTCGTCCATGAAGGCCAGATTTGTGTAGAGACTTATAGTTGTCCCATGTACAGATTCCCCCAGCTCAGCGGCAGTACGTCGCAGCTCCTCCAGAGTTATCTTGGGGCACTTGGTTACATTTCTGACCAGTGCTCTCCTTGTTCGGTCTGTTAGTTTAGGTGGACGGCCGTGTCTTGGTAAGTTTGCAGTGGTGCTATACTCTTTCCATTTCTGAATGATGGATTGAACAGTGCTCCGTGAGATGTTCAAATCTTGGGAAATCTTTGTATAACTTAACGCTGCTTTAAACTTCTCCACAGCTTTATCCCTGACCTCTCTGGTGAGCTCCTTGGCCTTCATGATGTTGTTTAGTGACCAATACACTCTGACCATAGCTCTGAGGCCCTCACAGAACAGCTGGAATTATACTGAGAGTAGATTACACACAGGTGGCCTCTATTTAATGGTTAGGGCAATGTGTGAACATTCTGCAGTCATTAGGAATGTTATAAAGGCAATTTAATGCACTCAGAAAATGCTGTATGAATACTTATGCACGCCCCACTTTCACTTTTATATTTTTGAAAAATAACAGAATCATGAATCATTTGCTTTCACTTCACAGTTGTCTGATACTTGTGTGTGAACTTTCAGTAAAACATTCAAAATAAAATCTTTATGTTTATGGTTGTAAACATGACAAAATGTGCAAAAGTTCATGAATAAAGAACTTTATGTGGAAATATTGGAGCAACATCTCCAGAGGAAGTGAAAGCTTGGACAGATGGATTTTCCAAATGGACAATGACCCAAAGCCAAACTGGTTACAAACAAAGTCAGTCCAGTTTAAATGTCTGGGCAGAGCTGAAAAGGCATAGACATGCAAGGCGGCCTACAAATGTGTCTCAGTTACACCAGGTCTGTTTGGAGGAATGGACCAAAACTCATCCAGCTATTGTGAGAAGTTTGTGGAAGGAAATCCAAAACGTTTGACTCAAAATATACAGTTTAAAGTCAATGCTGCCAAATATTAATGACATGTATGTAAACGTTTGGTTTGTAAAAAGTAATAAAAACATGTAGAAAATTCTATCTCTCATTCTTCTGGCATTTAAAATATTAATTAATTCTGGTTTCACGTCAGACAGTGAGAAACAAATGCAAATGTGTCTTTTTATAAAGTGTATGTAAAACATCTGGTTCCCGCTGTATTTAAATATTCATTACAGTATTTCCAAAACCCTCCCAGCTTCACATAAATCACGTCCCGCTCTGATCCGGCTTCAGTTTCGTAGTTACCGACGGTATTTGAATGTGTCGTATATTGAGCGTATTTGAATGTGTCATCAAAGCTTGTATTTGAATGTAAAGCGTAAAGCGTGAAGCGCGGGCCGTTCCCCTGATGAGCGTCTCGTCCGTTAATGAGGAAACGTGACCCGCCTCCAGCCAAAGCGCAGGGTTTAAAGCCGGACCTCAGACTCGGACCGTGACCAGACTCCAGGATGTTCCAGCTGCGACCTGAGGGGGCGCTGCTGCTGCTCTCAGGTAAAGCCTCTCACTGAACTAAACTTCAGTAACTGGGGGATACAGACGGGCTTTGATATTGTTCATGTAGACTCATCTAAGACTTGTCTCTCTCAGCGGCTCTGTGGTCCGGCCTGTGGTCCGGCCTGTGGTCCGGCCTGTGGTCCGGCCTGTGGCCGGGTGTGGGGGCAGTTCAGAGAAAATTCTTTCATCATTCTCAGAGTCTGAACTGGTCTGATGCCGTGAAGTTCTGTGCTAAGCAAGACTCGACGTTGGCCGTGATCCTGAACGAGCAGCAGAACACGCAGGTACGATATCGATGATTTACATATTACATAAATATATATGATGTGTCGTCTCTTTTCACTCACGCAGAACTTTCTCATTTAAATATCAGATTGATCCATAATTCTGTAATACGGGATCATTCAATGGAAAAGCTCAATAAAAAGCATATTTTATTTTTCAGCTTGTACTCGCTGATTAGCTCCTGTCTAAGGGTTTTACTGCACTTTGAGTTGTTCAAGCCAAGAATCCTATTGAGCCACAAAGTGATCAAATTCAGGGAAACATTGGGAAACATTTGGGGGAAAAACAAGGAAAGAAATGTGAGGAAAATAGTGAAACATTGGATTGGCAATGTTTTTGTGAAAATGGGCCAAGAATAGGTAAAAAATGTATATATATATATATATATATATATATATATATACTGTATATTGGAAAAAAGTGGGTAAAGGAAAGTATAAACGTTTGAGCAACAGAGCGATGTAAATGAACATGTTTCGTGAACATGTTTCTGATGTTTACAAAAATATGCTTCATCCTCGAAGCGATGCACATTTTTACATGTTTACGTTGTCGAGAAAGTCCCACAAATATGAGATATTTGTTTTTTGTCTCTGTGGAGGCGGACCAGACCTTCACCAAGGACAAGGCCTGGATCGGGCTCAGCAAATCCTGGGTCTGGGATCAGGACAACTCTGTGGAGCGGCCGGGGTCAGACTGGAAGCTGCCCTGGGACGATGGGGAACCTCAGGACAAGAACTGCGTCTCACTGAAAACCGACACCGAGAGGCTCCAGGCCACGGACTGCAGCAACACACTGGAATACTCAGCCTGCTACAGAGGTGAGTTCTACGTCTTCTCTGCACCAAACAGACACAGCTTCCAGCGATGATCGCTCATGGAGACACGCGGTGTGCACGAAGGGGAGGGGCTGTGTGTGAAGGGGAGGGGCTGTGTGCGGGCAATAGATGGAGCAACGTCTACGTCACATCAGTGGCGCCAAAAGGTTAACGCCCCATTTCGGGGAAACAGAAGCTTCGTACATTGGAATGAATGAGGAAAGATCGTCTGAAACGTTTAATTTACACATGAAAAAACATTTTCTTTGTTTTATTTAATTATGGAACGTGAAAAGGAAGCCATGGAAGTGACGCTTCAGATCATTCACAGAGAAGACGGTTTTTAAACTAAGCAGCTAAACCCACTGTGATCATGACTTGTCTGTGACATTTGCCTGTGGAACTTTTTCTCTGGATGCTTTATAATGTCACTACAGCTTCAGCTTTTAGTCTGTTTTTATATTATCATTACATTAAAATCATACAGCCTACGATGTAGTTTTGTAGCTTATGAGAGGAATGGTTCATTCAGCAGCTAACCTACTAGCTGCTAATGCTAACGTTAATGTGTGTTTTAAAACCGAGAGAATCATTAATTAGGCCTAATGCTGAACAGGTTTGATGAGTTTGAATAATTACTGATTAAAGACGTTACACAAAGTGCATAATACACGGCCACCAGGGGGAGCTGTTTCCTCAGTAATGAGCTCTGACATGGACATAACAGATGCTAGTGATCGATAAACTCGCTCATATAAGTGTCCACAAAAAAATAAAATCTTCCATTCGTCTCCTGACAGTGACTTGATGTGTCTGTGATCAAGAACGGACATTGTCCTGTAGTTCTGACACTGGTTTGGAATATTTTATCCTCCGAACGAGAAATAGTCCCTGTTTCACATACACACTAATGACATTTTTAACTCTCGATTCCCCCAAAAGGGGGCGCTGCCCAGTAAAAGTTCCCGGATGTTGCTCCATCTATGGGAGAGACGCGTGAGTGAGAGTTACAGAGGAATAGCTTATAGGGCATTTTAAACCCCCCTCCCTGCAGTCAAATTGACCATTGGAGCGGTTCTATACAATGCATGTTTTAAATAGTGTTTAAAAAAAACAAAACACTTTTTTTTTTAATACGAAACGCAATAGGTGGCGGGCAGTGTTGATTCTGTAGCGGTGCCACAGAATAGTCTATGTCAAGGTCAAGGTCAAGGTCAAATTTATTTATAAAGCACATTTACAAACAGCAGACACTGCCCAAAGTGCTGTACAGGTTCATAAAAATAAAAACAATCAACATTTAATACAAAATAGAAGAGTAAAATAACATAAGAAAAGTATTCAGCTCAGCTTGTGCCGAAGGCCAGCGCAAAAAGTGAGTCTTCAGGGAGCACTTAAAACTCTCCAAAGATGTGGCAGTTCTAATATCTAAAGGGAGAGAATTCCACAACTTAGGGCCAGTTACAGCTAAGGCTCTGTCCCCTCTGCTCTTACGCTTAGACCTGGGAATGTCTAAAAGACATTGTTCAGCAGACCTCAGAGCTCTGACAGGACTGTGCAAGGATATCAGGTCTGACAAATAAGGTGGGGCTAATCCATTTAGACATTTAAAAACAAACAAGAGGATTTAAAAATCTATTCTATAAACCACAGGTAGCCAGTGCAGAGATGCAAGCACAGGAGTGACGTGTCATATCGTGATGTTCCTGAGAGCAGTCGTGCAGCTGCATTTTGTACCATCTGGAGGCGCTGAATCGAGGATTGGTTCAGACCAAATAAAGTGAATTACAGTAGTCCAAGCGACTGGTTATCAGGGCATGAACTACTGTTTCAAATTGGTTAGAGGGCAAGTAGCGCTTCACCTTCCCAAGAAGCCTAAGATTTAAAAAAAGCCAGCTCTAACCACTGCGCTTAGCTGCTTTTCCCAGCTTAATGAGCTATCAATAAAACACCAAGAAGCTTTGCCACAGGACTGAGACTGAGACTCAAGTGGCCCAAGGGCACTTTTGCAGACACTGAGGTCGCCAAAAACAACAATCTCTGTTTTGTTTTCATTCAATTTAGAAAATTAAAGGACATCCAATCCTTCACTTCTTGGAGACATTGATGCAAAAAGTTTGGTGAGTTGACATTGAGAGGAAGATACATTTGCACGTCATCTGCAAAGCAATGACATTGGATGCCATATTTTTTTAAATATGGAACCCAACGGCAGCAAATACAACGCAAAAAGAATTGTCCTAGAATTGAGCCTTGTGGCACATCCGCATGTTTAGGGGGGCCCTTTTTGATAAAATTCCCATCCCTACAAAATAAGTATATTAAATTGATGATTTTTTTTTTTACATACAGTGTCAACAGTAATATTAATCAGTTTGTTTGGTTGGTTGAGCGTTAAAACTCTTTGAGACTTTCATCTTTCATTTGGTTTGAAATGGCTCTTTAGATGTTGAACCCTGACCTTTCAAAGCTTAAAGTAAATAAGAGAAAAACACACTGAGCTGTTATAAAGTAAATAAGAGAAACACACTGAGCTGTTATAAAGTAAATAAGAGAAACACACTGAGCTGTTATAAAGTAAATAAGAGAAAAACACACTGAGCTGTTATAAAGTAAATAAGAGAAAAACACACTGAGCTGTTATAAGTAAATAAGAGAAACACACTGAGCTGTTATAAAGTAAATAAGAGAAAACACACTGAGCTGTTATAAAGTAAATAAGAGAAAAACACACTGAGCTGTTATAATAAATAAAAAAACAACTGAGCTGTATAAAGTAAATAAGAGAAAACACACTGAGCTGTTATAAAGTAAATAAAGAAAACACACGAGCTGTTATAAAGTAAATAGAGAAAACACACTGAGCTGTTATAAAGTAAATAAGAGAAAAACACACTGAGCTGTTATAAAGTAAATAATAGAAAACACACTGAGCTGTTATAAAGTAATAAGAGAAACACACTGAGCTGTTATAAAGTAAATAAGAGAAAACACACTGAGCTGTTATAAAGGAAATAAGAGAAAACACACTGAGCTGTTATAAAGGAAATAAGAGAAAACACACTGAGCTGTTTATAAAGGAAATAAGAGAAAAACACACTGAGCTGTTATAAAGTAAATAAGAGAAAAACACACTGAGCTGTTATAAAGTAAATAAGAGAAAACACACTGAGCTGTTATAAAGTAAATAAGAGAAACACACTGAGCTGTTATAAAAGTAAATAAGAGAAAAACACACTGAGCTGTTATAAAGTAAATAAGAGAAAACACACTGAGCTGTTATAAAGTAAATAAGAAAACACACTGACTGTTATAAAGACACACTGAGCTGTTATAAAGAAATAAGAGAAAACACACTGAGCTGTTATAAGTAAATAAGAGAAAACACACTGAGCTGTTATAAAGTAAATAAGAGAAACACACTGAGCTGTTATAAGTAAATAAGAGAAAACACACTGAGCTGTTATAAAGTAATAAGAGAAACACACAGCTTTAAAAGAATAAAAACCACTGAGCTGTTATAAAGTAATAAGAGAAAACACACTGAGCTGTTATAAAGTAAATAAGAGAAAAACACACTGAGCTGTTATAAAGTAAATAAGAGAAAACACACTGAGCTGTTATAAAGGAATAAGAGAAAACACACTGAGCTGTTATAAAGTAAATAAGAGAAAACACACTGAGCTGTTATAAAGAAATAAGAGAAAACACACTGAGCTGTTATAAAGTAAATAAGAGAAACACACTGAGCTGTTATAAAGTAAATAAGAGAAAACACACTGAGCTGTTATAAAGTAAATAAGAGAAAACACTGAGCTGTTATAAAGTAAATAAGAGAAAACACACTGAGCTGTTATAAAGGAAATAAGAAAAAACACTGAGCTGTTATAAAGTAAATAAGAGAAAACACACTGAGCTGTTATAAAGTAAATAAGAAACACACTGAGCTGTTATAAAGAAATAAGAGAAAACACACTGAGCTGTTATAAAGTAAATAAGAGAAAACACACTGAGCTGTTATAAAAAATAAAAAAAACACACTGAGCGTTATAAAGAAATAAAGAAAACACACTGAGCTGTTATAAAGGAAATAAGAGAAAACACACTGAGCTGTTATAAAGGAAATAAGAGAAAACACACTGAGCTGTTATAAAGTAAATAAGAGAAAACACACTGAGCTGTTATAAAGTAAATAAGAGAAAACACACTGAGCTGTTATAAAGTAAATAAGAGAAACACACTGAGCTGTTATAAAGTAAATAAGAGAAAACACACTGAGCTGTTATAAAGTAAATAAGAGAAAACACACTGAGCTGTTATAAAGTAAATAAGAGAAAACACACTGAGCTGTTATAAAGTAAATAAGAGAAAAACACACTGAGCTGTTATAAAGTAAATAAGAGAAAACACACTGAGCTGTTATAAAGTAAATAAGAAAAACACACTGAGCTGTTATAAAGTAAATAAGAGAAACACACACTGAGCTGTTATAAAGTAAATAAAGAAAAACACACTGAGCTGTATAAAGTAAATAAAGAAAACAACTGAACTGTTATAAAGTAAATAAGAAAAAAACACACTGAGCTGTTATAAAGTAAATAATAGAAACACACACTGACTGTTATAAAGTAAATAAGAAAAAAACACACTGAGCTGTTATAAAGTAAATAATAGAAAACACACACTGAGCTGTTATAAAGTAAATAATAGAAAACACACTGAGCTGTTATAAAGTAAATAATAGAAACACACACTGAGCTGTTATAAAGTAAATAATAGAAACACACACTGAGCTGTTATAAAGTAAATAAGAGAAAAACACACTGAGCTGTTATAAAGTAAATAAGAGAAAAACACACTGAGCTGTTATAAAGTAAATAAGAGAAAACACACTGAGCTGTTATAAAGTAAATAATAGAAAACACACTGAGCTGTTATAAAGTAAATAAGAGAAAACACACTGAGCTGTTATAAAGTAAATAATAGAAAACACACTGAGCTGTTATAAAGTAAATAAGAGAAAACACACTGAGCTGTTATAAAGTAAATAATAGAAACACACTGAGCTGTTATAAAGTAAATAATAGAAAACACACTGAGCTGTTATAAAGTAAATAAGAGAAAACACACTGAGCTGTTATAAAGTAAATAAGAGAAAAACACACTGAGCTGTTATAAAGTAAATAATAGAAACACACACTGAGCTGTTATAAAGTAAATAAGAGAAAAACACACTGAGCTGTTATAAAGTAAATAAGAGAAAACACACTGAGCTGTTATAAAGTAAATAATAGAAACACACACTGAACTGTTATAAAGTAAATAAGAAAAACACACTGAGCTGTTATAAAGTAAATAATAGAAAACACACTGAGCTGTTATAAAATAAAGAAAAACACTGAGCTGTATAAGTAAATAATAGAAACACACTGAGCTGTTATAAGTAAATAAGAGAAAAACACACTGAGCTGTTATAAAGTAAATAAGAAAAAAACACACTGAGCTGTTATAAAGTAAATAATAGAAAACACACTGAGCTGTTATAAAGTAAATAAGAGAAAACACACTGAGCTGTTATAAAGTAAATAAGAGAAACACACTGAGCTGTTATAAAGTAAATAAGAAGAAAAACACACTGAGCTGTTATAAAGTAAATAATAGAAGAAAACACACTGAGCTGTTATAAAGTAAATAAGAAAAACACACTGAGCTGTTATAAAGTAAATAAGAGAAAACACACTGAGCTGTTATAAAGTAAATAAGAGAAAAACACACTGAGCTGTTATAAAGTAAATAAGAGAAAACACACTGAGCTGTTATAAAGTAAATAAAGAAAACACACTGAGCTGTTATAAAGTAAATAAAGAAAACACACTGAGCTGTTATAAGTAAATAAGAGAAAACACACTGAGCTGTTAAAAGTAATAAGAAAACACACTGAGCTGTTATAAAGTAAATAAGAGAAAACACACTGAGCTGTTATAAAGTAAATAATAGAAAACACACTGAGCTGTTATAAAGTAAATAAGAGAAAACACACTGAGCTGTTATAAAGTAAATAAGAGAAAAACACACTGAGCTGTTATAAAGTAAATAAGAAAAAACACACTGAGCTGTTATAAAGTAAATAATAGAAAACACACTGAGCTGTTATAAAGTAAATAAGAGAAAACACACTGAGCTGTTATAAAGTAAATAAGAAAAAACACACTGAGCTGTTATAAAGTAAATAAGACAAACACACTGAGCTGTTATAAGTAAATAAGAGAAAACACACTGAGCTGTTATAAAGTAAATAATAGAAACACACTGAGCTGTTAATAAAGTAAAATAATAGAAAACACACTGAGCTGTTATAAAGTAAATAAGAGAAAAACACACTGAGCTGTTATAAAGTAAATAAGAGAAAACACACTGAGCTGACACTGAGCTGTTATAAGTAAATAATAGAAAACACACTGAGCTGTTATAAAGTAAATAATAGAAAACACACTGAGCTGTTATAAAGTAAATAAGAGAAAACACACTGAGCTGTTATAAAGTAAATAAGAGAAAACACACTGAGCTGTTATAAAGTAAATAAAGAAAAAACACACTGAGCTGTTATAAAGTAAATAATAGAAAACACACTGAGCTGTTATAAGTAAATAAGAGAAAACACACTGAGCTGTTATAAAGTAAATAATAGAAAACACACTGAGCTGTTATAAAGTAAATAAAGAAAACACACTGAGCTGTTATAAAGTAAATAAGAGAAAACACACTGAGCTGTTATAAAGTAAATAAAGAAAACACACTGAGCTGTTATAAGTAAATAATAGAAAACACACTGAGCTGTTATAAAGTAAATAAGAGAAACACACTGAGCTGTTATAAAGTAAATAATAGAAACACACTGAGCTGTTTATAAAGTAAATAAGAGAAACACACTGAGCTGTTATAAAGTAAATAAGAGAAAACACACTGAGCTGTTATAAAGTAAATAAGAGAAAACACACTGAGCTGTTATAAAGTAAATAATAGAAACACACTGAGCTGTTATAAAGTAAATAAGAGAAAACACACTGAGCTGTTATAAAGTAAATAATAGAAAACACACTGAGCTGTTATAAAGTAAATAAGAGAAAACATGAGCTGTTAATAAAAAAAAAAACACACTGAGCTGTATAAAGTAAATAAGAAAACACACTGAGCTGTTATAAAGTAAATAAGAGAAAACACACTGAGCTGTTATAAAGTAAATAAGAGAAAACACACTGAGCTGTTATAAAGTAAATAATAGAAAACACACTGAGCTGTTATAAGTAAATAAGAGAAAACACACTGAGCTGTTATAAAGTAAATAAGAAAAAACACACTGAGCTGTTATAAAGTAAATAAGAGAAAACACACTGAGCTGTTATAAAGTAAATAATAGAAACACACTGAGCTGTTAAAAGTAAATAAAAAAACACACTGAGCTGTTATAAAGTAAATAAGAGAAAACACACTGAGCTGTTATAAAGTAAATAAGAGAAAACACACTGAGCTGTTATAAAGTAAATAATAGAAAACACACTGAGCTGTTATAAAGTAAATAAGAGAAACACACTGAGCTGTTATAAAGTAAATAAAAAAAAGGGAAAAAAAGGAAAACACACTGAGCTGTTATAAAGTAAATAAAGAAAACACACTGAGCTGTTATAAAAGTAAATAAGAGAAACACACTGAGCTGTTATAAAGTAAATAAGAGAAAACACACTGAGCTGTTATAAAGTAAATAAGAGAAAAACACACTGAGCTGTTATAAAGTAAAAACACTGAGCTTATAAAGTAAATAAGAGAAACACACTGAGCTGTTATAAAGTAAATAAGAGAAAACACACTACTGAAAAAAAAAAAAAAAAGCTGTATAAAGTAAATAAAGAAAACACTGAGCTGTTATAAAGTAAATAAGAGAAACACACTGAGCTGTTATAAAGTAAATAAGAGAAAACACACTGAGCTGTTATAAAGTAAATAAGAGAAAAACACACTGAGCTGTTATAAAGTAAATAAGAAACACACTGAGCTGTTATAAAGTAAATAAGAGAAACACACTGAGCTGTTATAAAGTAAATAAGAGAAAAACACACTGAGCTGTTATAAAGTAAATAAGAGAAACACACTGAGCTGTTATAAAGTAAATAAGAGAAAACACACTGAGCTGTTATAAAGTAAATAAGAGAAAAACACTGAGCTTATAATAAAATAAAGAAACAATGAGTTATAAAGTAAATAAGAAAAACACACTGAGCTGTTATAAAGTAAATAAGAGAAAAACACACTGAGCTGTTATAAAGTAAATAAGAGAAAAACACACTGAGCTGTTATAAAGTAAATAAGAGAAAACACACTGAGCTGTTATAAAGTAAATAAAGAAAAACACACTGAGCTGTTATAAAGTAAATAAAGAAAACACACTGAGCTGTTATAAAGTAAATAAGAGAAAACACACTACTGTTATAAAGTAAAAAAGAAAACACACTGAGCTGTTATAAAGTAAATAAGAGAAAAACACACTGAGCTGTTATAAAGTAAATAAGAGAAAAACACACTGAGCTGTTATAAAGTAAATAAGAGAAAAACACAGACTGTTATAAAGTAAATAAGAAAAAAACAGAGAAAATAAAAGAGAAAAAAACTGAGCGTTAAAAGTAAATAAGAAAAAACAGCACACTGAGCTGTTATAAAGTAAATAAGAGAAAAACACACTGAGCTGTTATGATCTTTTCAAACATATCATGGTTTCTTCCACGCGACTCGGCTTTGTCAGATCTCGCGTTGGAGTAAAGCGTCTCGGTGTTTCTCGTTGCAGAGCAGGATCAGAGACACTTCATTACTAAAGGGGATCGGACTTGGACCCAGGCCCGGGACATGTGCCGTTCTCGGTCCTCGGTCCTCAGCCCGCTCCGGGATCAGGGCCAGATTCAGCAGCTCCTCGACGTGTTCTACGGCCGGACCACATCCACCACCACCTTCCCCGCCCAGGTACGTGCTCCTGCGTCAGGTGCCCTTCCGACGGGAGGGCACCTGACGCAGGAGACCTAAGCTCCGCCTCTGTCCGCAGAGTCCGCTGAGGTGTGGGTGGGGCTGAGCCGTCAGCACTGGGCGTGGTTGGACTCCGCCCCCGTGGCGTGGTCCGGCTCGGACTGGAGTCATTCAATCTCCAATCCGTACTGCGTCGTCATGGAAGCCGACGGGAAGTGGAAACAAGAAGACTGTGACAAAGTCTATCCGATCCTCTGCCACAAAGGTCAGTCTATAAATCACACACACACACGTACACGCACACGCACACGCACACGCACACGTACAAGCACACGCACGCACACGCACACACACGCACGCACACGCACACGCACGCACACGCACACACACGCACGTACACGCACACACACGCGCACACGCACACGCACACACACGCACACGCACACGCACACACACACACTAAATCAGCATTATCAGTCCGCATGCGTGGTAATGTTCCGGTCAAAGTTCACAACTACCCACGGTGTTAACAAAGCCCATTAAAACCAAACTATCATAGTGGAACAACCGGCTTTAGTGACTATTATGGCACTTAAAGTGGTTTTACGGCGATATGCCAGGTTCATTCATTCTCCATTGCAGTGCGACTGTCCTCATGGGCTTAATCAGTGTATGGAAGAGTTTTGCAATAAGAGAACCTCACAGCGTTTTAATGTTTGACATATCGCTAAGTAGTAATGCTATTTGTAACCAATACGTCTATTTACTTAACTCTCGAAGACGGCGTGTACGTCACAGTCACTGATTACTATGACAACAGACAGCGCCATTTTAGCATGTTTCCAGTTGCCTGACATAGCCATGGATCAATCATGAAATACCTACATCTGGCAGGGAAAGCGCTGCCAATTTTAGCTACTAAACGAAGCAAAGCTATAACTAGATAAACTTAGGCACAGCATCGGTCTGCGGCAGGTCTGAGGACTAAACCAGGACGTAGACTACACCGGTTACAAATCAGGACTGAATAAGAAACTAGAGCTTTTAGACCAAGAGAAAAGCACAACAAGAAAGATATAGGCTATTTACCTTTAGCGACAGACCCAGAGCCTGAGCTCACGTACTGTTGTTATTAAGTTTACTCCAGCTGCACCGGAGGAAATCAAAGATTTGTTTGTGGAAGAGTGAGAGCTCACTCTGTATTAGACATGTTTGGTAAAGTTTGGGTAATTTATCAGTGACATAGTGAGCGCTCGTACTGTGTAAAGATCTTTGACATGTGAAGTGCTTTTGCTTTGTCAGAGCGCAGTGTGTTTAGAAAAAGTTTAGCTTGTGTCTGAAAGAAAACGGTGTCATGATGTGGATCTGATCTGTCCCTCAGGAGGTAATACTGTCATTTCTCTCGTTTTAATCACTGCTTAAATGGAAATTCCTCTCAAAACATGAAGTTACAAGTGACGCTGCTGCGGCCTGTTGCTTAACTGGTTGCTACGTGTTGCTATGTCAGACTGCACAATGTCATTCCTGATTTCAGCCATTTGTCATGTTGTTTTCCAGGCCAGATGTGGGGTCATTCTTCATTTATCCAATGCCATGTCAGGCAACGGGAAACACGCTAAAATGGCGCTGTCTGTTGTCATAGTGATCAGTGACTGAGTACACGCCGTCTTCCAGAAACAAACTGTTCTTTTTTATTTATTTATTGGTTTAGCGAGAGCCACAAGTTCTTTTTTCTCTCCCCAGTAACACTGTGTCCCCGTTTCTTTCAAATTCTTTTAAAACATCGATTTTCAACGCTCAAAATAATCAATATCTGTGTCACACTCAGTCATGTACACAGATACGAGCTGGGTAGTCCTGACCTTTAACCTGGACCAGCATGCTTTGCGCTCGGTGAAATGCTGAATCCGCGTATTGAGAAACGTTACAATTTAATCTGAAGAATTTTCCCAATGTTATAACTTTCAGTTCCAATGGAATTTCAACACCTAAACTTTGTCTTTCCAATAATTAAATAAATGTGTGAGTGTCTCTCTCAGCGGACCACAGCCTCCAGCTTTGGTCTGAAGTTCTTCCAAACTTGGATGTGACAAAGGGAGTTCTAAACAATTAGAGCTGGGCGATATGACAAAAATAGAATATCACGAATTTTGAACTCCCGATTTCGAAGCAGATAGTTACCATAAGTTATTTACTTGACCAAGTAATTCACCAAAGTTGGACAAGTCTTATATTTTAAAGACATGGATAAAGTTGCATTTGTGAACACAGGATTTAAATTAAACAGATGAGAAGGATCTGACAGAACTGTAAGGACGAAGGACACACTCGCTTCTTCACACATGTGTCGCCAGGTAAATAAATAAACACACGCTGAGCAGAGCAGCGGCGTTAGGGGGAAAGACACTGACATAAACACCTCTGAAATACAGACGCTGGGTTTAAAAGCGACTGTAGAGGAGCGGCTCGCTCTCAAACGCTCGCATTAGCGTTAGCATTAGCGTTAGCATTAGCGTCTGACATTGCGTAGCAGAAAGTGCGGCTTGGGTTTACTTCACTGACGGTGAAAAGAGTCAACTGTGCTGAAGAGCTTAGAACCGTGATAAAACGATCCCACAAACATGACAGATCTTCGGCTCTGGAGATCGTGAGACGTCATATTGCCCAAACCTAAAACAAATGTAGTTTCAGTTTTCCTCTCCTCGTCCTTGATTCTGTTCATTTCCCCTTAACTCTTTCACTGCCTCTGACGTCTTTAGACATGGGGACGGCTGCAGTAAAGCCTTGTGCAGCTCTGGTGTAAATATTTCAGTCATTATTTTATTGAGTCAGCAGGGGGCAGCAGTGCTGTTTGGATGCGATCACAGGTCAGAAGTAGTAGCTACTTGTTTTGATCTGACGTGTCTCAGAGGGAAGGACTTTATGGATAACGAGGAGAAGATCCAGAGAGAATGGCCAAACGTGAGGACTTACACTGGAACAGGTTTAGGTCAGGGCTGGTTTTCAAAACGGGGATCAAGTTAGCAGACTTAACAAAAAGCCCATGATGCTAAAAATGCTAACCCCGAGCCCGCGGCGCCTTTATCACAGCGACACACGAGAGAGAAGCACTTTTGTTGCTTCTCTCTCGTGTGGAAAAAGTCAAAATCCTGAAAAACCTCTGGCAGTGAAAGAGTTAATGTCTGTGACTTCCTGTTGCAGTATTTCTACTCGGAGGGCGGGGCCTGTAATGATCACATGGTTATTTTTCTGTAAGTAATAAACATCTTGTGTGGAAGATGATGTTTTTGTCCCAAAATGAGACGGTTTTCCTCATTAAGACTCAGGACGTCCCGGGCCCGTCGGGTTTTCGCTGTAACTGTGGAGCCGCTCTCGTTCCAGATTTACCGGAGACGTCGAGGATGACGGTGAAGCTGCGTCTGAACCCGGGCTCTGCAGATCTCAGTCATCCAGCCGTGCAGCAGTCGCTCCTCAGTCAGGTCTGAAACGTTATCGATAAAAGGACGTCTGCAGTTCTTTACTGTCACAGTTAACCTCTTAACCTCCACAGTGGCTTTACCTCAATCTAAAAGCTTCTTCAAAAAACTAGCGACGAAAATGTGACAAAAAATGACAAAAAATTTCACAAAAAATTTAAAGAGTAACTAAACGGGCCAAAGCCTTTCCCCACCCACAAACAAAAGTCAAAAAGTGCAGTGAAAGAGGCGTCTCTGAAGTTTGGGGGTGACATGTGGGGGGTGAGTGTGTGGGCCTTTGCATTGGCACAATCACAGCAGACTGATTACGTGGGAGGGACTTGGTTATAAACCACTGGTACAGGGGCGGGACAATGAGCAGCACCTGATGACGATGTGTGGAGCTGGTGCGGCTTATGACGTTCTGTGGAGGCCGTGGACACGTCTCCAGCCAATCAGGAAATTCTAATTTAGTAGCAGAGTTTACCCTGAAGGGGGCGCAACACATTCGTTTTCAGGCCAAAGTTAGGATTTAACACATGTTTGTGCTATAATGTCAGAATAATGTCAGGGACCAGTGGACAACACTATGAGACAGTTCAGGAAAACAAACTTGATTTGGTGTTTAGTTGCTCTTTAAGAAAATATGACAAAAATGTATGAAAAAATTACGAAAATTTGACACATTTTAAGAAAATTGTAAGAAAACTTGACCAAAATTTACAAACACAAAAAAGAGGAAAAACTGCAAGGATCCGTTTAGAGCTTAAACAAAGACACGTTCCTGTTGCAGATGGAGGAGCGTCTGAGTGCAGCCGTGGGGTCTAAGGTCAGACTCACCTGGGGTCAGTTTGAAAAGCAGCCCTCGAAGACAGCGCCCCCCACAGGCTGCGAGCGGGACGAGCTGTGACTTCACCAAAGCTCCTGTTCTTTATAAAGTGTGTGTGACATAAATAATGTAGAGAAATCACTTTGACACTTGTGCTGTAGAGACTGAAACATGAAGTCATTTAGGCTGTAACATTATAACATTATAACAAAGTATAACATAATCTGTTGAATGGGAACGATAGTACTTTTATATTTACTCTCTGTTGTTTTTATGTGTGACGTATTTGAGCAGCTGATAAACTTTATTTCCTTTGGGATTAATAAAGTTTATCGTATCGTACCGTGCTTTCAGATTGAAAAAGGCGTTTTGGGATGTGGATATTTTTTCAGCAGGTTGTTCATGATTCTCTGTTATTTCCTTAATTATGGGCTGTTGAACCACTTTTCCATGTCTTTATCGGCTAGAAAACTATATTCATAATTCAGCGTTTTGTTTTCCCTCTGACTGCTTCAAACATGACCATATATGGGCTGCGTTCACGTGATGTCACAACCTTCTAAAGAGCCGATAGTTTAAAGTTGAGCAGGAGCAGCTGAGAATGCCATGATGGTTACTATGGTAACTGGTGAACTGCAGATTTGGTTTAGTTTTTGGTGAATATCTCAGTCATTACTGGGAGAATCAAACCCAGAGTTCAGAGTCGTCTCTTCAGCTCAGATGAACTATGGGCTCATTATTTCCTCACAGAGTGGAGACGATATTCAGAAACATGAGTGATGTTGCTCAGTGGAATCAGAATAATGTGAATCCAGTCTGTAGAAGACAGACGTGTGGCTGCGTATCTGCTGCCCTCGTGTGGAGAGCAGGGGTATTACACTCACACTTTGCTGTTTATCAGTGGAGCTCTCAGCTGTTTGGACCCTTTAACTGCTGACATCATCAGTGACATCATCAGTGACATCATCAGTGACATCAGCTGGAGGCAGGAAGTGATCAAGAGAAATCAGAATAAACTAAAACTAGTGATTTTAAGTCAAACTAAAACTGAAACATGTGGTCCTGTTGTGGCTTAAGGAGCCAGAACAAGAGGAACGACATTTGAGACGATAAAATAAGATTTATCTGATATTTACAACAACAGTTAGACATTTGTTTATCGTTACTATGACAACAGCTACAATGGAAATAGATAGGAATCGAACTTCCCGCCTTCAGCTAAGCCCAGAATGTTTACAGACAATTAAAGGCTCTATAGCTGGGTTTCAGGTTCTAGACTGTGATGATGTCACAGTGGGGGAGGAGCCAGTTTTTCCTTTTAACAGCATTACACTTTCACAAGTCGTAGCTCAAAAGAAAATGTATGAATTACAAAAATGATCATTAATATCAGTCACTGGGTCCAAGATCTCTCTGTACAAGAGCAAACATTTCCTCAAAAACTAAATCATTTTTCCTCCATATAATAGTATTGGCCTTTGGAACGCTGTGATGTCACTGAAACCCAGCAATAGGTGGCGCTCATGTTGTAGAGTTCTGTAAAGACGGTTACCATAGTTACGCCTCAGTTTAAACTACCGGCTCTTTAGAACGTCATTAATCCGTCAGAATCAGATCTGTAAAAACCTTCCCAATGTGGTTGAGTCGGAGCCTGTAAAGTGTGGGGTCTGTAGGAGCTAGTGTAGATGTTTGTGTTTGCTGAAAGTTGAAATAAAGATGAATAAAACCAGCTGATTTGTCTGTAAACGGTTTATTTTTCCTATAATGAAGTGCTTTATTTTTAAAACGTTAAAGCAGAACTAAGTAACGTGTTTACCTTAATAAATCCTTCCCGTCGTCCCTCTGGGGATAATACAAGTGTTAATGGGATGATTGGAGGGTCTTTCATCGCCCCCTGGTGTCTCTGGACAGAAAAACATGCTTGCAACTTTCCTGCCACCGGGTCAGAGTCACCAATACACACTAATGGAATCACGAAGAAGAAGCTAACAGGCTAACGGGCAGAGGGGGTCAGCCCGATGTTCCCCGGGTCCGATGTTCCCCGGGTCGAGGCACATCGGACCCGGGGAACATCGGACTCTCCGAACGCCGGAGGGCCCGGTGTTCCCCGGCTGCGGGTCTCGCTCAGACATCATGCGCCTGACAATTAAAGTCCTGCTGTAAACTCTTCTAGCCGATAGGCCTATAGGCAGTAAACACTCGCCTCTCACCGCTCTTTCTTCTCTCTTCACCGCCTGGCACAGCACGGCCCGGTACGTGCGGATAATGGAGCAACAAGCGGCTTGATTTCGCTCATAACTCGCCTACTGATAACTTTATAACATATTATAAGCCTTGTAGATCTCGCATTGTAATAGCCTACAACATGTTTGTACAACCTCAGAATAAGAACGTGTCGCAGTCCAGACAAGAAAAGTAAAATTAGCTACAGCAAACTCACCCACACCCATAGATTTCCTCCGTTTGTTTGACTGGTTCGTTGTTGTAGCTCGGTCGTAATCCATGTTTTTCTCCGTGAAGCCCCAGCATACTCCATCACGCGGTGTGCGGAGAGCCAAGTGCAGCGGCTCGTGCCATACCGCTCCTAACTCTAAGCTCTAAGTTTTATCTGATGTCTGCACTCCAGCCTTATGCACATTAAATTAGGGATCTTTTTAGAATGGGGCAACACATGCATTGGCGTCCTCACTTCTCTCCCAGTGCCGCCACCTGTCATGCGCTCATTACGCACTTTGCTTCAGCCATCAGATGCTCCGAGAGGCACCACTGAGGCCTCTGTGATTGAATGACGTTGAACAGTATTTGCGCTGCTGTTTTATTAATGCAGTTGACAAAAAACCGATCCATAGAAATTAAATGAGAACGATGAGGAAGAGGAGAAAAGGAAAACTGCTAACATGGCCAGTGATCGGGGCAATTACGCGGCACCGGGGTGGACCTGTGAACACCCACTTTTGTCCTTAGCCCACCCGACGGTCCTTATCATTCACTTCACTGCCTCTCCCAGGACAGAGACATCTGCACGGTCTGCACCGTTGTCTGCAGGACGCACATCTGGCTGTCTCTGTGCAGATTGTTGCATCGTGCGCTCTGTTCCTAAAACTTGTGTCCCCGACGTCCCTTCTTGCATCCTCTCTTTTATCAGCCCCTTTTTTCAAATCAATTGACCTTATTTATTGTATTATTCTTATTTATTTTGTGAATTTTATACGCTTTCACAAGACAGAGAGTTGCATTTGTCCCGCTGTTAAGTGTACAGAAGAGAGAAAGAGAGAGGAGAGAATGTGCCGTGGTCCCGCTGTAGCGCGCTGCGATCAAAGGGCTGCGCTCCACATTTATAGAAAGGCCTTCTGTTTTTTCAATTTAGTCATTTTGTTTTCAAATTGAAAACAAAATAAAAATTGTAATTGATTTTCGATTATTATTTTGAAATGACAAACAAAGAAATAAAAAAAACAAAGAACGAACCACGGCACCTTCTCCGGTCCATGCATCCGTCCAATATTTTGGACTCTGCTGGACTGAGTCAGTGCAAATGGAGTATTAACTAAAACGAATTAAAAGAAAAATGGAACGAAAAGAATGAATTATCTTCAAAATATGATGTTGCAAAAAGGCGTCTTGACCAACTGATAAAAAGGTTCAAACCTAATGTGTGTTTTTACAAAGGAACAATGCACATCTCAGGAAACGAAAATGCTGAAGTAAAAGGCACTGGACTAAAAATACTGGGACTAAATTGGCAAACGAAAAATAATGTATTCGCGTTTGACCTGATGATCTGATGGAGCTATTGCAAGAAACCAAAAACACTAAACGAGGCGTGACTGCGCCAATCGTTTATCCTATTGGCTTTTTATCGCCTTTCAAACGTGGATTTAAATGCTTCTTTTATGAAATGCTGAGGCGTTGGAAATACGACGAAGACTTGTAACCTTGTAACTTGTTGGAGAAAGTTCTCACGCAAAACATCCAAGGACTTTCAAATCGGAGGTCGTTTAAACAAACGAAGTTTACTTGGAGAGGATGCTCTACCTGTGATGAGCTGACCAGAGTCAGGCTCACCGGCGGGGGTCTGTTGTAGCTTCTCATTCTCAGCTGCGCAAAGCGAGCGCACCTTACCGGACCCGCGCTCCTCCCCACAGGGCTCCATTATGCGTAAAAGCATGATGCTCTAAGCAAAATCGCGTGTTTGAAAAACTATGCAGCAATAGTTTCAATCGTCTTCATTTTAGTCCAGTCAGAGATGTCAAATAGCAGATGCCTGGGGGAGAGCGAGGTGAGAGCTGGATAACGTGCCCAAAGTCAGCCATTGACACAAGCTGCGATCAGCTGAAATATGAACACACAGAGAGCGAGAGGGAAAAAGGAAAGTAAATAGGCTAGTTGGTATTTCCTCTCTATAGGTATTCACAAAAGTTGGCACGGATCATATCCCGTCTTTCGTGGATGAAGAAATGCGAACATCAAAGGGCACACGCGGGGAACAGCGGAACTTGTCTCATTGTTGAAGTCCCGATGTTCCCCGGGTCCGATGTTCCCCCACTTCTATTGGCGGGGGAACATCGGACCCGGGGAACATCGGGACTTTTTAATATGCGAGGTACCGATGTTCCCCGGGTCCGATGTTCCCCCGCCAATAGAAGTGGGGGAACATCGGACCCGGGGAACATCGGTACGCACCCCGGGCAGAGCTAACTGCGGGCTAGCGCCACTTAAACAGTATTTACAGCCAAGTTTTGATTCTGTTATTTTTCAAAAAATAGAAAAGTGAAAGTGGGGCGTGCATAAGTATTCATACAGCATTTTCTGAGTGCATTAAATTGCCTTTATAACATTCCTAATGACTGCAGAATGTTCACACCTTGCCCTAACCATTAAATAGAGGCCACCTGTGTGTAATCTACTCTCAGTATAATTCCAGCTGTTCTGTGAGGGCCTCAGAGCTATGGTCAGAGTGTATTGGTCACTAAACAACATCATGAAGGCCAAGGAGCACACCAGAGAGGTCAGGGATAAAGCTGTGGAGAAGTTTAAAGCAGCGTTAGGTTATACAAAGATTTCCCAAGATTTGAACATCTCACGGAGCACTGTTCAATCCATCATTCAGAAATGGAAAGAGTATAGCACCACTGCGAACTTACCAAGACACGGCCGTCCACCTAAACTAACAGACCGAACAAGGAGAGCACTGGTCAGAAATGTAACCAAGTGTCCTAAGATAACTCTGGAGGAGCTGCGACGTACTGCCGCTGAGCTGGGGGAATCTGTACATGGGACAACTATAAGTCTCTACACAAATCTGGCCTTCATGGACGAGTGGAAGAAGAAAGCCATTATTGAAAGGAGGCCATAAGAAATCCTGTTTGAAGTTTGCTAGAAGTCATATGGAGGACACAGCTACCATGTGGAAGAAGGTGCTTTGGTCAGATGAGACACAAATTGAACTTTTTGGCCCAAATGCAAACGTTATGTATGGAGCAAACCTAACACTGCTCATCGTCCTGAGTGCACCATCCCCAGTGTCAAATATGGTGGGGGGAGCATCATGCTATGGGGCTGCTTTTCCTCAGCGGGGACTGGGAAGATTGTAAGAATAGTTGGGAAGATGGATGGAGCCAAATACAGAGACATTTTGGAGGAAAACCTGCTGGAGTCAGCAAGAGATTGAGGCTGGGGCGGAGATTCACCTTCCAGCAGGACAATGACCCTAAACACAAAGCTAAATCTACAATGGAATGGTTTAAAAATAAACATATGAATGTGTTAGAATGGCCCAGTCAAAGTCCTGACCTAATCCTATTGAAAATCTGTGGAAAGACCTGAAAACTGCTGTTCACAAACACTCTCCTTCTAATGTGACAGAGCTTGAGTTGTTTTGTAAAGAGGAATGGGCTAAAATGTCTCTACATGTGCAAACCTTGTAGAGTCATACCCCAGAAGACTTGCTGCTGTTATTGCAGCAAAAGGGGGTTCCACAAAGTATTAAGTCATGCTGTATGAATACTTATGCACGCCCCACTTTACACTTTTCTATTTATTGTAAAATAACAGAATCATGTATCATTTTGCTTTCACTTCACAGTCGTCTGTTACTTGTGTGTGAACTTTCAGTAAAAAATAAAATCTTTATGTTTAGGTTTGTAATATGACAAAATGTGCAAAGGCTCAAGGTGTATTAATACTTTCCAGAGTCGCTGTAAATATGAGGAAAAGTCATTTTTTCAGTTCTTGTGTCTTATGAAGCATGAATGAGTTTACACGCATGAGTTCATGTATGTTCATTAACACGCACTGTCCCGACCAAACAAACAAATAATGACATCAGTCTCAGATCTGTAAAATGTGGTTGAGTCGGGGCCTGTAAAGGGCGGAGTAGGAGCTAGTGTACATGTTTGTGTGAAATAAAACCAGCAGATTTTTCTGAAAAGATTTATTTTTCCTTTAATGAAGTGGTTTAGTTTTGGTACAAAAGTTAAAGTCTGTTTGTTTCCGTCACAGAAACTTTGAGTGGTTTTACCCCATTGTTAATGTTTTAGTGTTAGATACAAGTGTGAGTAGGTGTTAGTTCTGCAGGAGCAGAGCGCCCCCTGCTGGTTACTGCAGGCTGCAGGTGCAGTTCATGCCTTTGCTTTTGGGCGAGGCGTCGAACAGGGCCGTGGCCTGAGAGTTGATGAGGCTCCAGAAGTTCTGAAAGGAAACGTCCTGCCCGTTCTGCACACCCATCTTCTCCAGGAGCTTCCCCAGAGCCCCATCATCCGCCTGCAGGGTCTGAGGGTCAGAGAGGAGGGTCAGAGGGTCAGAGAGGAGGGTCTGAGAGGAGGGTCTGAGGGTCAGAAAGGAGGGTCAGAGGGTCAGAGAGTCAGAGAGTCAGAGAGGAGGGTCAAGGTCAGAGAGGAGGTCAGAGAGGAGGGTCAGAGAGGAGGGTCAGAGAGGAGGGTCAGAGGGTCAGAGAGGAGGGTCAGAGGGTCAGAGAGGGGTCAGAGGGTCAGAGAGTCAGAGGGTCAGAGAGGAGGGTCAGAGAGGAGGTCAGAGAGGAGGGTCAGAGAGGAGGGTCAGAGGGAGTCAGGAGGAGGTCAGAGAGGAGAGTCAGAGAGGAGGGTCTGAGGGTCAGAGAGGAGGGTCAGAGGGTCAGAGAGGAGGGTCAGAGAGGAGGGTCAGAGAGGAGGGTCAGAGGGTCAGAGAGGAGGTCTGAGGGTCAGAGAGGAGGGTCAGAGAGGAGGGTCAGAGAGGAGGGTCAGAGGGTCAGAGAGGAGGGTCTGAGGGTCTGAGGGTCAGAGAGGAGGGTCAGAGAGTCTGAGGGTCTGAGGGTCAGAGAGGAGGGTCTGAGGGTCTGAGGGTCAGAGAGGAGAGTCAGAGGGTCTGAGGGTCAGAGAGGAGGGTCTGAGAGGAGGGTCTGAGAGGAGGGTCAGAGAGGAGGGTCTGAGAGGAGGGTCTGAGAGGAGAGTCTGAGGGTCAGAGAGGAGGTCAGAGGGTCAGAGAGTCTGAGGGTCAGAGAGGAGGGTCTGAGAGGAGGGTCTGAGAGGAGGGTCAGAGAGGAGGGTCAGAGAGGAGGTCAGAGAGGAGAGTCAGAGAGGAGGGTCAGAGAGGAGAGTCAGAGGGTCAGAGAGTCTGAGGGTCAGAGAGGAGAGTCAGAGAGGAGGGTCAGAGGGTCAGAGAGGAGGGTCAGAGGGTCAGAGAGGAGGGTCAGAGAGGAGGGTCAGAGGGTCAGAGAGTCTGAGGGTCAGAGAGGAGGGTCTGAGAGGAGGGTCTGAGAGGAGGGTCAGAGAGGAGGGTCAGAGAGGAGGGTCTGAGAGGAGGGTCAGAGAGTCAGAGAGGAGAGTCAGAGAGGAGAGTCAGAGAGGAGGGTCTGAGAGGAGGGTCAGAGAGTCAGAGAGGAGAGTCAGAGAGGAGGGTCTGAGAGGAGGGTCAGAGAGTCAGAGAGGAGAGTCAGAGAGGGAGTCAGAGAGGAGGGTCAGAGAGGAGGGTCTGAGAGGAGGGTCAGAGAGTCAGAGAGGAGGGTCAGAGAGGAGGGTCAGAGAGGAGAGTCTGAGGGTCAGAGAGGAGGGTCAGAGGGTCAGAGAGTCTGAGGGTCAGAGAGGAGAGTCAGAGAGGAGGGTCAGAGGGTCAGAGAGGAGGGTCAGAAATGTGTTCCTATTTTCTCCACTTTGGTAGCGGTCAAAAGGCTGCCTGTTGGACTAGGTTTAGGTTAATGTCTCTAATGGCTGGACTAATGGACTAAGGTCACATGACTAAGGTCACATGACTGAGGTCACATGACGGTCTGACCTTACTGAGCGCCGGCATCTGGTTCCCGAGCAGCGTCTGGAACTGCGTGGAGTTCATGGTGGGTTTGTCATCGGCCGCTTGTGGAACTCAGTCACCAGAGAGTTCAGCGCCAGCTCCAGGTCCGAGTACTGAGGACAAACAGACGAGTCAGATTTAACTCAGGTCCAAGTACTGAGGACAAACAGACGAGTCAGATTTAAACTCAGGTCCGAGTACTGAGGACAAACAGACGAGTCAGATTTAACTCAGGTCCGAGTACTGAGGACAAACAGACGAGTCAGATTTAACTCAGGTCCAAGTACTGAGGACAAAGAGACGAGTCAGATTTAACTCAGGTCCGAGTACTGAGGACAAAGAGAAGAGTCAGAATTAACTCAGGTCCAAGTACTGAGGACAAACAGACGAGTCAGATTTAACTCAGGTCCAAGTACTGAGGACAAACAGACGAGTCAGATTTAACTCAGGTCCAAGTACTGAGGACAAAGAGACGAGTCAGATTTAACTCAGGTCCAAGTACTGAGGACAAAGACACGAGTCAGATTTAACTCAGGTCGAAGTACTGAGGACAAAGACACGAGTCAGATTTAACTCAGGTCCAAGTACTGAGGACAAAGAGACAAGTCAGATTTAACTCAGGTCCAAGTACTGAGGACAAAGACACGAGTCAGATTTAACTCAGGTCCAAGTACTGAGGACAAACAGACGAGTCAGATTTAACTCAGGTCCAAGTACTGAGGACAAACAAGAGTCAGATTTAACTCAGGTCCAAGTACTGAGGACAAAGACACGAGTCAGATTAACTCAGGTCCAAGTACTGAGGACAAAGACACGAGTCAGATTAACTCAGGTCCAAGTACTGAGGACAAGACATGAGTCAGATTTAACTCAGGTCAAGTACTGAGGACAAAGACACGAGTCAGATTTAACTCAGGTCCGAGTACTTACTATGTCACAGTGATGATAAAAAAGGCGTTTTCTTCATGTTGCTCTGATGTTTGGACCATGTGGTTTAATGGCTGGAGATCGTTTCCTTATAATTTATGCTTAAAGTTTGACAGATTGACTTCATATCGGTGTCGGACCCTCGTGTTTATCTGCAGGCTCCACAAAGGAAATGACCATACTTGGATTACAGCCTTTCGTGCTACACGTGGATACCAAACTTTTCAGTATGTGTGAAAGAATAAGCGTGGGAAAGACCAGGGAGCGACACAGACATGTTGGAGTCACTTCCTGGATAAATCTCAGAGAATAAACATCGTAAAGAGAGTTTGTCCTGATTTTACTCTGACAGAGTTAAAGCTCAGACGTTCAGGACTCGCCCTGATCCAGATGTTTGAGGTCATTGTTTTGTTCATGAACAGCTGCAAAGTGACGAGGAGAATGTGAGGAATGTGCAACATCTGACTCTCATCATCCTGGACTACAGCCCCCATAATGCACCGCTCCCACTGGACTACAGCTCCCACAATGCACCGCTCCTACTGGACTACAGCTCCATAATGCACCGCACCCATGGACTACAGCTCCCACAATGCACCGCTCCTACTGGACTACAGCTCCCACAATGCACGCTCCCACTGGACTACAGCTCCATAATGCACCGCTCCACTGACTACAGCTCCCACAATGCACCGTCCCACTGGACTACAGCTCCATAATGCACCGCTCCCACTGGACTACAGCTCCCACAATGCACCACTCCCACTGGACTACAGCTCCCATAATGCACCGCTCCCACTGGACTAGAGCTCACACTGGACTAGAGCTCCACAATGCACCGCTCCCACTGGACTACACTCCACAATGCCCGCTCCCACTACAAAAGCACCCTCCCACCAGCTCCCACAATGCACCGCTCCCACTGGACTACAGCTCCACAATGCACGCTCCCACTACTAACCCACAAAGCTACTAAACCCACAATGCACCGCTCCCACTGGACTACAGCTCCCACAATGCACCGCTCCCACTGGACTACAGCTCCCACAATGCACCGCTCCCACTGGACTACAGCTCCCACAATGCACCGCTCCCACTGGACTACAGCTCCCACAATGCACCGCTCCACTGGACTACAGCTCCCACAATGCACCGCTCCCACTGGACTACAGCTCCCACAATGCACCGCTCCCACGGACTACAGCTCCCACATGCACCGCTCCCATGGACTACAGCTCCACAATGCACCGCTCCCACTGGACTAAGCTCCCACAATGCACCGCTCCCACTGGACTAGAGCTCCCACAATGCACCGCTCCCACTGGACTACAGCTCCCACAATGCACCGCTCCCACAGGACTACAGCTCCCACAATGCACCGCTCCCACAGGACTACAGCTCCCACAATGCACCGCTCCCACGGACTACAGCTCCCACAATGCACCGCTCCCACTGGACTAAGCTCCCACAATGCACCGCTCCCACTGGACTAGAGCTCCCACAATGCACCGCTCCCACAGGACTACACTCCCATAATGCACCGCCCACAGGACTACAACCCATAATGACGTCAGGACTACAACTCCCATAATGCACCGCTCCCACTGGACTACAGCTCCCACAATGCACCGCTCCCACTGGACTAGAGCTCCCACAATGCACCGCTCCACTGGACTACAGCTCCACAATGCACTGCTCCATGATACAGCTCCCACAATGCACCGCTCCCACTGGACACAGCTCCCACAATGCACCGCTCCCACTGGACTACAGCCCCACAATGCACCGCTCCCACTGGACTAGAGCCCCACAATGCACCGCTCCCATGGACTACAGCTCCCACAATGCACCGCTCCCACAGGACTACAACTCCCATAATGCACCGCTCCCACAGGACTACAACTCCCATAATGCACCGCTCCCACTGGACTACAGCTCCCACAATGCACCGCTCCCACTGGACTAGAGCTCCCACAATGCACCGCTCCCACTGGACTACAGCTCCCACAATGCACTGCTCCCACTGGACTACAGCTCCCACAATGCACCGCTCCCACTGGACTACAGCTCCACAATGCACCGCTCCCACTGGACTACAGCCCCACAATGCACCGCTCCCACTGGACTAGAGCTCCCACAATGCACCGCTCCACAGGACTACAGCTCCCCAATGCACCGCTCCCACAGGACTACAACTCCCATAATGCACCGCTCCCACAGGACTACAACTCCCATAATGCACAGCTCCCACAGGACTACAGCTCCCACAATGCACCGCTCCCACTGGACTACAGCTCCACAGGACTACAGCTCCCACAATGCACCGCTCACACAGGACTACAGGTGCATTCATTCAAAAACACGACAAAAGAAGCAGAGCGAGGAAAAAAACTACAAAACCTGATCACAAAAATAAGGAGCAATGACTTTAGAGCAATACATTTGTGTGAAGCTTTGGGCTAAAACTGCAGCTAAATAAAGTTTAGCATTTTGGATGAATTATCAGTGAAATAGTCCAACAATGTCATTATCTTCAGAGAAATGTGTATTAAAAAACAATTGGAGCCATATTAGTCCCTTCTGAGCCATAAAATTTTAGAACATTTAAAATGTCTGTTCGGTTTATAAGATTCTGCATGGACTCTCTCCACCATCCTTGAATGAATTTTATTAAATTCATTTCCAGTACAAGTGGTAGAGTGACCAGAGCCAGAGCGACTGTGTGGTTCCTTATAGACAGCGTTTAGTCACAGGACTCGTCTGGTGTGGTCACAGCTGAGCTGGGCTCCTTATCCCAAGCTGTCAGTCCTGTCGTGACTAATTTAGGTGTAAAGATGGACTCTGTTTTTAAACTGGACGCCCAAATAAGTGCCATTGTGAGGTCCAGCTTTTATCATTTGAGGCAACTTGCCAAAGTAAAAGCGTTTTTATCTCGTCACATCTTGAGATTTTAATCCATGCTTTTATCACCACCCGTCTGGATTATTGCAATGCTCTCTATTCAGGACTTAGCAAAACCTCACGGGCAAGACTGGGACTAGTTCAGAACGCCGCCGCTCGCCTTTTAACTGGATCACGGAATTTGATCACATAACTCCCATTCTCCGATCCCTTCATTGGCTCCCTGTGCACTTCGCATTGACTTCAAAATTCTTTTATTTGTTTTAAATGTCTGCATGGCCTGGCCCCTCAGTACCTGTGTGACCTCCTTGTTCCCTATGTCCCCTCCCGCTTACTGAGGTCAGCAGATCAGGCTCTACTGGTGGTTCCTAAGACTAAGAAAAAGCTGAGAGGTGATCGTGCTTTTCAGTGACTGGTCCTAAACTTTGGAATGAGCTGCCTTGAATATCAGACTGACTGATTCACTCCTGTTTTCAAATCTCTCCTGAAAACATATTTTTTCCGTTTGGCTTTTGACCCCCTGGAGAGTTGACTTTTACTGTACTCTGTTTTATCTTTACTCATGTAATTATATTATGTTATGTGTAAAGCACTTTGGTCGACTATGTTGTTTTTAAAGCGCTTTATAAATAAAGTTGGATTGGATTGGACAGGTGCTGTCAGTGAAAGGGACCACGGTTTGGAACAACATCCCAGCAGACATTAGAGACTGTACCACATTCATAGTATTTAAAACTAAACTTAAAGGAACAGGCCAGTGTTTTTCCATACTGAGATCTGTTCTTACCTGAGCTTAGACGAGTTCATCTGTACCTGTCTGGTCTCCACGTGTGCCTTCAGTCACGTAAACACAGCACAGACGGCGTTAGCATTTAGCCTCTCTCTTCTCTACTTCGGCATCCGCACATTAAAGTGAAGATATCACTGCGCGGATGCCGAATTACTCCTGGTATTATTACGCCTTACAATATAGTTCCCCTTTTTATCCGCTTAGAAAATCCACATTGTTTAATTTTGTGTAATTATAGATGGGAGCAACATCCGGGAACTTTTACTGGGCAGCGCCCCCTTTTGGGGAATCGAGAATTAAAAATGTCATTAGTGTGTATGTGAAAAGGGACTATTTCTCGTTCGGAGGATAAAATATTCCAAACCAGTGTCAGAACTACAGGACAATGTCCGTTCTTGATCACAGACACATCAAGTCACTGTCAGGAGACGATTGGAGGATTTTTTATTTTTGTGGACACTTATATGAGCGAGTTTATCGATCACTAGCATCTGTTATGTCCATGTCAGAGCTCATTACTGAGGAAACAGCTCCCCCTGGTGGCCGTGTAGTATGCACTTGTGTAACGTCTTTAATCGGTAATTATTCAAGCTCATCAAACCTGTTCAGCATTAGGCCTAATTAATGATTCTCTGTTTTAAAACACACATTAACGTTAGCATTAGCAGCTAGTAGGTTAGCTGCTGGATGAACCATTCCCTCTCATAAGCTACAAAACTACATCGTAGGCTGTATGATTTTAATGTATGATAATATAAATGCGACAGACTAAAAGCTGAAGCTGTAGTGACATTATAAAGTTCCACAGGCAAATGTCACAGACAAGTCATGATCACAGTGGGTTTAGCAGCTCAGTTTAAAACGTTAACCGTCTTCTCTGTGAATGATCTGAAACAACAGGTCACTTCCATGGCTTCCTTTTCACGTTCCATAATTAAATAAAACAAAGAAAACGTTTTTTCATGTGTAAATTAAAAGTTCTCAGACGATCTTTCCTCATTCATTCCAATGTACGAAGCTTCTGTTTCCCCGAAAAGGGGCGTTAACCTTTTGGCGCCACTGATGTGACGTAGACGTTGCTCCATCTATACTTTATAGTGTAACACTTCATGTAACCATATTTAAATAGGGAAAACGTGGAAGAGTTTGGTAGCTTCTATCTTCACCTGGTTGGAGCTATAGAGGAGAAGAGAGAGGCTAAATGCTAACGCCGTCTGTGCTGTGTTTACGTGACTGAAGACACACGTGAAGACCAGACAGGTACAGATGAACTCGTCTAAGGTAAGAACATATCTCAGTATGGAAAAACTGTGGCCTGTTCCTTTAAAGGTTGGCTGTAGGGGAATCAGACATGTGACCATTATCCTTATGTTTTATGTCTCTAGTTTAATTGTGTGGATGATCTTTTGTCTTTAATGTTGTATATGGTCTTTGTATTTTCTTGATCTGCCAGGGACTACAGATGGAAAGCAGCCATTGGCTAATTCTGGCATATTTACATGTATATGTTCATTAATATGCATTGTCCCTTTAAATAAATAAATAATAGTTCCTTCTGAGTGAGTCCTGTTGGGCGTGACTCAGAGTCTTTGAGTGAAGCTTCTGCCGGACACGTCGTTTAAACGCCGCTCGAGGCGACACATTCTTCAGGGCAGTAACAAAACCACAGCATTTATTCAAACCAAAACAACAGGTAACCCAGGCCCCGCCCCCTCCTGCAGGTGACCGGCAGGCCCCGCCCCCTCTCAAACGGGACGCACAGAAACTGAAGTCAACAGGGGGAAAAAACAAGGATATAACCGACAAACCTGCTCCAGACACAGAGGGAAACGACCTGGACGAGGAAGAGCCACTTTATCTCGAATGTCCGGAAATGAAAAGGACAAAGTTGTTACAAAAGTAGGACAATTGTGAAAAACATGGAATAGGGAATAGAAAAGGGAAAAGTGTATTGGACTGGACGTTTGCAGCACATTTGACACATTTCTTCCCATGTCGGTATTTGAGATGTTGAGATATTCATTTTTGTCACTATCTGCTTTACAAATAACACTCGTGACTAAATAAATACATAAAGAGCTCCATAATGTTGGGATTTCTCCGGCCAAGCGTTTAAATCGATCATTGCTCTGAATCGTCTTAAATAAACTTTACATGTGCAGAAAGGTACAAGGTATTACATTGTACTACAAGTAGTTATAGGTACAATGTATGAAGGTTCTGTAAAATAAAGTGTCCCTGTTTTGTTTACAGTATTACTGTTACTTTAACGGAATAAATGAATGGTCGTAATTGGCAAGTTATTAATTCAGCTTTAGTAACGTGGAGCTCTCCATGAGTCTGGTTTGGGCGTAAAACAGCTGATCAGTTATTACTGATGAAGTCATGCTCTACTACTACTACTACTACTACTACTACTACTACTACTACTACTACTACTACTACTTTTGCTTGGACACAAACTTTGGCCTTTATTGTGAAACAAACTGTGGAAAAGTGACACATTCCACATATTTGTATTGAGTCAGACTCTGCTCTGAACCGCACCCACAACAACAGGGTCTTAAGCTGGACTACAGCTGGACTAAACCAGGACTAAATAAGGACTAGGTTAAGACTAACCCAACAGAGGGGAAGCGTAACATCTGACATCTAAACTTTGGAGAGCATAACTTTTACGCGTCCATCAAAAGGGCAGGAATGAACAGCACTAAACCTCCGATAAAGACTGGACTAAACCAGGACTAAACCAGGACTAAAGCAGGACTAAACCAGGTCTAAATAAGGTCTAAACCAGGACAAAGCAGTGAGTAACAGTTGGCGGTAAATCCCTGGACAGCGCCGCGGTTCACGCCCTGCTCGTGTCCCCGTTCGTGTCCGCTGATCTTCGGCTCTTTCCGTCTCTTTCCGTCACTAAAGTTGTGCAGAGTTCGAGGCGCGCGTGCACTCACCTTCGTGGCCATTTGGAGAAGCGTTTCAAAGCTGCAGAAAAGCGAAGAGAAGAAGGGGGAAGGTTTCCCGGAGAGAGAAGCGTCCAAAGTGTCCCGAAGCGCGAGGAAGCGGAGACTGAGCGCGAGCAGGAACCGGAGGCCCCTCCCCCCGCCACACCTGAGGGGGAGGGGGAGGGGCTGCTGTGGCTCGGGGTTCAATATTTGCACACAAACACAAAGCCACTTTCTCTGCTGTTTGTTTGACCTTTGTTTGCAGCAGTTCGAGAGAGAGAGAAATGACTTTAGAATACAGCCTGGGCATAGGCGACTGAGGAGGGCAAAGGAATAACCGCCGCCTTAACCAAGCACATTTTCTCCAGGTCAGCTTTACCCAAACGCTTCTGGACTGGAGTTTACAGCCTCTAGGCCAGAGTAACGCCTCATTTGAAAGCTAAGACCCACAAAACTGATCCTTGTCCGTTTAGGTCATGTGTTTGGTGACTTTTTCAATACGTTTTTGGCACTTTTTTGTCTCTTTTGTGGCTTTCTTTTTTTCACCACTCTTTAGCAAAAAAGCGTCAAAATAACAGGGATGAAAACGCAACAAAAACGTGTCAGAAAAGCAACAACAGCAAAATGAAAAGGCTATAAAAAAGTGACAAAAAAACTTAAAATCAGTTTTGTAGGTCTTTCAAATGAGGCGTTACTCTGTTGCTCTCCAGTCGAGAAGCTTTTAGATTTGGGTAAAGCTGGAGAAAAAGCGCTCGGTTAAGGCGAGGGGTTACAGGTGTAGGATCTTTCATGATGATGATTTTTGTCCGTGCTGTGAATCTGTGGTTTCTGAGCGGGGCGTGACTTCAGGTCAAACACACACATATAGGCCCCGCCCCCTGGTGTGACGCGTCGCCGTCGGTTTGTTCTAAACACATGTATCAGTTACTATGGAGATGAGCCAGACTCTCGGTGCCGGTTAGATTTCTGTCCGGCTGATTCAGAAACCAGTAAATTGGTAAGAGGTCTTCCGCCAAACCGGATGTGCGTCAGCGTCCGCCATGATAAGAAGCGTCCGAATTGGGCTGTTGAGTTAGGGAAAGTGGCCTGTATGCTAACTATCATAGCCACTTTAGCATAGGACCTCTGATGCTAACTATCATAGCCACTTTAGCATAGGGACCTCTGATGCTAACGATCATAGCCACTTTAGCATAGGACCTCTGATGCTAACTATCATAGCCACTTTAGCATAGGGACCTCTGATGCTAACTATCATAGCCACTTTAGCATAGGGACCTCTGATGCTAACTATCATAGCCACTTTAGCATAGGGACCTCTGATGCTAACTATCATAGCCACTTTAGCATAGGGACCTCTGATGCTAACTATCATAGCCACTTTAGCATAGGGACCTCTGATGTTAACTTACTGGCGATTAGGAGCTACAGTGCTTCTCGAAAGTACTAATACACCTTGAACTTTTGCACATTTTGTCATGTTTACAACCCTACACGTAAAGATTTTGTGACAAAGTGGGTTTGTCCCTGTATTATTTTGGACACTTTTGTTTCATTTCCCATATCCATCAGCTAACAATAACCCACCAGATTCATTCATTTGTTTTAAGTTAATGATTAAGCTTCACATTGTCTGTTTAAAACGTTGGTTGTTGGCATATAACTTACCTGTACATGGCTGGAACAAAGGGAAGGCGTGGTCCTTGTCGGCCATTTAAAATATCAGGCTGAACCATGTGGGAGGGGTAAATTGGTTTAAACTTTACTTTGATTTTCCTTTGTATATGGTCGGTTTCCATTTTGTCTTTGTTCATATGATTTAAACACTTATTATTTGTGGACTTACCAACAACTTGTTTATATAAAATGTTAAACTTACCAGCTAAACTTATAGTTTGAACTCACCCATCACATTAATGGTATTAGCTGTATAGGAGCTGTATAAAAGCTGCAGTTACACAGGAAGCCATTTTGTTCATGGAGATGACATATGTGTCATGGAGAAGTTTCTTTTGTATGAAACAATAAATTTTGCCCGGTAAGAATATTGTGTTCATCAAGTCTGCCTGCTCATTTCGACCACTCTGTGGCCAGCTTCACCACAATTTATTTTTAATTTTTTACTGAAAGTTCACACACAAGTAACAGATAACTGTGAAGTGAAAGCAAAATGATACATGATTCTGTTATTTTACAAAAACAGAAAAGTGAAAAGTGGAGCGTGCATAAGTATTCATACAGCATGACTTAATACTTTGTGGAACCCCCTTTTGCTGCAATAACCGCAGCAAGTCTTCTGGGGTTTGACTACAAGGTTTGCACATGTAGAGACTGACACTCCGCTGCGCTGGTGTTCTTGACTCCGCGTCGTCATTTATGTTTCTTTATGTAATATATTTTCCAATATGCGAAGTTAATTAAAAGTTGTTTATTTGTTGGTTTATTTTGTTTGGTTGGACCTGGGCACCTACAGTATAGACCTTTAACTGCTGACATCATCAGTGACATCATCAGTGACATCATCAGTGACATCATCAGTGACATCAGCTGGAGGCAGGAAGTGATCAAGAGAAATCAGATTAAACTAAAACTAGTGACTTTAAGTGTAAAACTACAACAAAAAAATGTGGTCCTGTTGTGGCTTAAGGAGCCAGAACAAGAGGACGACATTTGAGACGATAAAATAAGGTTTATCTGATATTTACAACAACAGTTAGACATTTGTTTATCGTTACTATGACAACAGCTACAATGGAAATAGATATGAATCGAGCTTCCCGCCTCCAGCTAAGCCTGGAATGTTTACAAACAATTAAAGGCTCTATATACGGGAGTTTGGACACTTTTCCAAGAAGCTTTTAGATTTGGGTAAAGCCAAACTGGAGAAAATGTGCTCAGTTAAGGCGGGGCTTAAGAGGTGATTGGACTGTTTGTTTGTTGCATGTGTTGTGATTGGTTGATGGTCCCTAAGTGTTTGGCGCTGCGTAAACACGGCGTGGCTCTGGACTAAAGTCTTCACGCTGAGCTCACTTCCGGGAGAGCGGCCAGAGTCACGTGACCGCCTCCTCTCTCCCTCCTCGGGACTCCCCTCCTCCTGCCCCGGACCTGAGCGCCAGTCTTCCCCGGGATCTGGCGCCTCTGCCCGGACACATGGAGCTGAGGTGACGCGCGTCATGCCGCCGCTGCCCCGGTCCTGCTCCCGGTCCTCCTGCCGGTCCTGCTCCTGGTTCTGCTCCTGGTCCTCCTCCCGGTCCTGCTCCCGGTCCTCCTCCCGGTCCTCCTGCCGGTCCTGCTCCCGGTCCTCCTGCCGGTCCTGCTCCCGGTCCTCCTGCCGATCCTCCTGCCGATCCTCCTGCCGGTCCTGCTCCCGGTCCTCCTCCCGGTCTTCCTGCTGCTGTCCACGCGCACTTACGCTCCCGGTCCCTCCGTTTGTCCCGCAGTGTTTTCAACCTTTAGAGAAAGTCCCACTTTACAATCTTTTTTTTTTTTTGTAAAGTTTTTATTGAACATGTGTATATTATACAGTTTTCATTAACAGTATAAGAGAGGCTGGACTACTTGTACATATAAACCAAAACAAAACAAAAACAAACAAAAACAAAGCGGACGAATTAACAGTGACGACAAAGCGATGAAAAGAAAAGTCATAAAAGTGGCAACAACGCAAGGAAAGAGATCCATTTAAATGAGTCTTGTAGGTCTTAGCTTTCAAATGAGCCGTTACTCTGGCCTATAGAAGCTTTTAGATTTGGGTAAAGCTGAACTGGAGGAAATGCGCTGGGTTAAGTTTGTAGCTGATGCTTATAGCTAGAGCTCATGTTCATGACATTTGTACATTTTGCATTTCTTTCTAAACAGATCAATAGATCATTCATTGATCCTGAACCAAAATGAGATTAATTACAAAAACACTCATCGTCTGAGTCTGTTTAGTTTAGTTTATTTATTTGTTTGAGCAGTTAACCTGCTCAAAGGGAGTGGGCTGAAGCCAAAGGCTTATAAGCGCCCACCCCAAAATAAAAATAATAACATTACATTTAATATTTACAAGGTAGCAAATCATAAACAAAGAACATAGGGCAAAGTAACAATAAATAATGAAGAAGAATAAAACAAAACAACAGCAAAATAAAGAAACAACACAAGAATGTGCTACTTTTATGTTATAAAGGTGCATTAATACATATTACACTCTGAGATCTTGCTACTTCCCAGTTGTCATTACCATCCTCAATATAATTTAATTTGGGTTTAATTACCATTATTATTATATTTGTTTAATTGAGTTATATGTGAAGTGTGATGTAAGCCCTGCATAATGAGGTGCATTAAAAAGCCCCACCCAGCTGCCCTAACAGCTGATTTTGTAGATGATGTTCCTATGCTGAGTGGTGCATTAAAAGACAAGGTTTTGAGCCCGTTGGGAGGGTCCCTCTCAACAGATTCATAACTTGCCTACCCTAATTCTCAATTTGTAAATTTGAGCAATAGAATGACAACCGTTCCAAGCAGCAACACTCTTCCTTGATTATAGAGGAAACACACATAATTGATCCTACTGCGCCTCCTAGTGGCAACACATTTCTTCCCTTAGACATCCATGGGTTTCTTTACCCTTTCTGTTTTTACAATATTTCTTCATTGGGCAATTTTTGTCATATACTTTATAAGTAGAAGCTCTGCACACCTGAGTTGGCAACAGGTGCGTTGAAGAATAGAATACTTAACTTGGAAAAAAGGCTCCCGCACACTGTCTCACTCTTTTACTTGGCTTTTATTGCAGCAACGTTTGGTCACTCTGACCTTCATTAAACTTCAGTTTGATGAAGGTCAGAGTGACCGAAACAAGTAAAAGAGTGAGACAGTGTGCGGGAGCCTTTTTTCCAAGTTTTGTCATATACTTTATGAAATATTCGCGTAAACTCATCATATGCCTTATTAGTATCATTCTCTCTGTATACAATACTCCAGTCTTGAGCTAATAGTTCCTTTTTAAATGCATCCATAGTTTTTTTCTGTTTTTACCCTTCTAAACCAATACATTTTTTCATCTTCAATATTTAAATATCAATTTTTGTACAATACAAAAACTGGCAGGTGATCACTAATATCATTTATCATTAATCCACTGACTGTATCACTATCTATTTCATTTGAGAAATGTTATCAATCAAAGTTGCACTATGGGTTGTGATTCTACTCGGTTTAGTTATTAGAGGAAACAGACCTATACTAAATAAAGTATTTATAAATTCATCCGTCTTTTTATGTTTATATGGGTTTAACAGATCGATGTTAAGGTCTCCCCCCACAAACATGACTTTATGATTTAAACCTGAAAGTACTCCTCCATCCAATTAGAAAAACATCTATATCAGAGCCAGGTGTTCTATAAATACAACTTACAATAATATTTTTCTTTTTTTGCCTTGTAATTTCTACAGTAAGGCATTCAAGTGCATCATCCACTACCATAGTCTTATTTTTCCATCACTTTGTAACTATAGTTGGAGTCTACAAACATAGCTACGCCCCCACCATGCTTGTTTCTTCTGTTCATACTTATAAATTCATAACCATCAATAGAAAACTCAATTTCTCTGTCATTATTAATCCATGTTTCTGTGATTAAAATTACACTAAATGGTTTAGAAAACTGTTTTAAGAAGCTTTTGATGTGGTTAAAGTTTGCATAGAGGCTACGACTATTGAAGTGGATTACAGTGAATGCCTTAATGTTCTTAAGTTTACTATTGTAAAGATCCTCTGTATAATATTGACAGTCATTAGTAGCTCTAGTAAAGAAGTTATTTTCAGGGTCGATGTCGATCTCAGTGTTCTGTAAGTCATATTGTGATAATGTAAAATCCTGGTTATTTGCTTCAGCAATTCTCCTGTCATTTCACATTTAGAAGCTCAGCAAATGTTTGGCCGATTGGAAACGTCTGGAAGCTTAAACATGTGCAGATCAGTAATGTACAGTCGATTTTAAGGTATATTATAGCAAACAATCAAAAGTTGCTAAATCATAATTAACTTAAAGGGATATTTCAGGATTTTTGACATTGGGCCTCATTTCCTAGATATCCAGAGTGTTGTTGATGTCTGGAGATAGTATTTTTTTTAAATTTAATTATTGGAAAAGACAAAGACACACAAACGATAACATTTACAATGACAATACTTTTGACAGACTAAGACCAAGACAAAACAAAACAAACAGGTGACAGTACAACAAATGCAATAAACAGGCACTTCAGCACAATACATTCCCAAAAATAAAAATAAAGAAACAATAAAGAAAGTAAAAGGAGAAATAAAATAAAAAATAAAATAAAAAGTATTTTTTTGTGAATACTTTGTTGATGATACTTTTAACCCTTACAGCTATAGTCCTTATCATAACAACGATGATTATGACAACAATCCCCTTTATCATTGTTGTTGTTATAATAATAATAATAATAATAATAATAATAATTATTATTATCACTACCATTATTTAATTTAATTTTATTATTGTTATTATACCGTCATCATCAAATCAAGTAGCTAATCACACTGAGGACTAGTAGGAGAATCAGCTTCCAAATAGCTAAAGTAGGGGAGCCATATCTTATGATAAAATTGTATTTTATTATTTATGGATGATGTCATTTTTCCATATTTGAATGATCTGTGAGTAAAGTCAGCCATAAATTGGCTGACAATTTTTGTTTATCTTTCCAATTTAATAGAATCGTTTTTTGAGCTAAAGTGAAAGCTGTAAGAAGAAATGGCTTGATATGGCAGGGTATATCCAGTGAGGACAAGTCACCAAGGAGGGCTGGACATATCGGTATACTAAAACCCACCATTTTGGACAACCTGTTTATTATCTTTAACCAAAACTTTGAACTAGTGGACATTTCCAAGTGCATGATAATAATTATCTCTTATTTGAACAATTTGGACAGGTATCACAACTAGTAAAACCCATTCGAAATAGTTTATATGTAGTAATATTAGACCCTTTATCGTATTAACTGAATTTTAGTGTTACAGGAAAACAAAAAAGTGTTTTTACATACTTCTTGCCAGTCAATATTAAGAGGTGTGATTCCGATGTCTGCAGACCATTTTTCTATTGGTAATGTCATTTGACTTTCCCTTGTGAACAATGAATTAATTTGACCTAACTTTTTTGGGGGGTTTAACATTTTTATTTTGTAAGCAGTGTGGGACTACCATTGATGATTCCATTTTAATACGAGGTTTGAGTACATCCCTTAGTTGGAGATATTGAAAATAATATGAAGTTGATATATTGTAATATGTTTTTATTTAATTGAATGTCATAAGTGCACCTCATCTTGTATGACATGACCCACACTCGACACTCCTTTATCTTTCCAAGCCGTAAAGAGGAATGGTTTGTTATTTATTAGGAACATCGGGTTGTTCCAAAGTGTCATATGAGTTTTTAATGTATAACTATATTTGAGCAATTCGTTCACTTTCCACCAGGCAGTTATGGTGGTGTTGATAGTAAATTACTGAAATATTGTTGTGTTTTTCTTGTTTTTTCTATAAGTAGCAATTGGCTAAGATCGATGCTGGGTATTAGACTGCGCTCAGCATCGAGCCATGGTGGTACTACCTGTGTAGTCCAATGATGAACATTTAATAGCTGGTGTGAGAGAAAATACTTAACAAGTTCATCTAGAATTGAGGATATTTTAATGCCAAGATATGTAATTGAGTTAGTAGTTTGTTTAAACAGAGGGGTTACAGTTCCAGCATTCCAGTGATGGTGAGAGATTGGTAAGATTTGTCTCTTTTCCCAATTTATAGCATACCCGGAAATCATGCCATATGTAGTGATTACATCATAAATTAATGGTAGAGACATTATTGGATTTGTGATGTATAAGAGCACATCATCCGCATATAAGCTGATTTTGTGGTGATACATTGTAGTCTTGATGCCTGTTATGCTATCACACTGCCTGATTGAAGCCGCCAAGGGTTCTATATAAAGCGCAAACAATTGAGGTGATAGTGGGCACCCTTGTCGAGTGCCTCTTTGTAAGTTAAAAAATCTAGATATCAATCCATAAGTTATAATGGAGGCACCTGGGCCATAATACAGAGTTTTAATCCAGTCTAAAAATAATTTTTGAAGCCGAAGGTTTTTAGAGTAGAAATAAGAAAAAGCTAATCGACTCTATCGAATGCTTTTTAGCGTTGAGAGTTGTGATAACAAACGGGGTATTATTGGTGGTTGCATTATTTCTATACAAATTTACAAGATTGAATAGTGTTGGCGCATTCTGGAGGAATGCCTCCACTTAATAAAACCTTTTTAATTTTTAATTTTATTGTGTTTCTTATAGTGATCTTACAGATGTTATGTTTCTTACAATATAGATATGTTATGATGTGAACTTGGGGCCCATGCAGCACATGCAAAATGTGCAGTGCATACTCCCAGTTCACATTTATTTACCGTTCTTATCTGTATATTTCCTGTGGGAATACTCCACTGTCAGCCATATTTTTTACAATATTTAATTTGTTTTTAAAGGAGTTCACTGTCAAGTCTCCCCGGGACAGACGACGCCTCAGAGCCTTCGTCCTGAGTGGGAGTGGTTTAAGGCAGAGCTGGGTCTGGACTCCGTTTCCCAGGGTCCTTTGCGTTGGCGTGAGTCTAGCTGTAGGGGCGCTGTCGTCGGGTCAAACCATGTACTCGCCGAGGTCGGCTCTACCGGGTGAGCCACGGATCGGGGCAGCGGGAGCGCCTGGAGAAACATCACACACTTTACAATAATAATAACAATACACTTTACAACAATAATAACAACACACTTTACAACAATAATTACAACACACTTTACAACAATAATAACAACACACTTTACAACAATAATAACAACACACTTTACAACAATAATAACAACACACTTTACAACAATAATAACACCACACTTTACAATAATAATAACCACCACACACTTTACAATAATAATAACACACTTTACAATAATAATAACCACCACACACTTTACAATAATAATAACACACTTACAATAATAATAACAACACACTTTACAATAATAATAACAACACACTTTACAATAATAATAACACACTTTACAATAATAATAACAACACACTTTCCAATCATAATAACACACTTTCCAATAATAATAACAACACACTTTCCAATAATAATAACACACTTTCCAATAATAATGACACACTTTCCAATAATAATAACAACACATTTTACAATAATAATAATAACTAGAAACTTTTGCAATGGCTGAAGCCATTGCGATTGACTGCGGAATAATGCTATTGCAGAAGTCACCTGAAAAAATCCTTAAAAATGCCTTGAAACTGTTAAAATACTTGAAAAAGCTTTGAAACTCCTGAAGTCTTTTAAAACTTCTGAAATCCTTGAAACTGTTGAAACCTTGACACTACTGATATGTTTGAATCTGTTGACACCTTGAAACTCCTGAAATCCTTGAAACTGTTGAAACCTTGAAATTCCTAAAATCCTTGACACTTTTGAAATTCTCAAACTACTGAAATAATTGAAACTTCTGAAATCCTTGAAACTCCTGAAATCCTTGAAAGTGTCTTTAAACTGTTTCCCACACCACTGAAATTATCTGGTAACTATGGGAACCTGGGCAAGACTTGGCCTGGCTTCTTAGGTTTACCTGGATATGGTTTTTGTTCTGGTAACTATGGAAATCTCGTCTGGACTTGGCCTACCTTCTGTGGTTTACTTGGATCTGATTTTGGTTCCGGTAACTATGGCAACCTAGTCTGGACTTGGCCACCTTTTGTGGTCCGCCTTGATCTGATTTGGGTTCCGGTAACTATAGTAACCTGGTCTGGGACTTGGTCTGGTTCTGGTCTGAGACTTGGTCTGGATGTTGGCCTGGGTCTTGGTCTGGGTCTTGGTTTTGGCTTTTGTGGTTCGTCTTGATATATTTTTGGTTCTGGTAACTATGGCAACCTGGTCTGGGTCTTGGCTCGGGTCTGGTTCTTCGTTTGGGTCTGGGTCTTGGCTGGCTTTTGTGGTTTGCCTTGATAGTGTTTTAGTTCTGGTAACTATGGCAACCTGGTCTGGGTCTCGGTTTGGGTCTGTGTCTTGGGTCGGGTCTTGTTCTTGCTCTGGGTATTGGTTCGGATCTTGGTTTGGGTCTTGGTTTGGCTTTTGTGGTTCGCCTTGATATATTTTGGTTCTGGTAACTATGGAAACCTGGTCTGGGTCTTGGCTCGGGTCTGGGTTTGGGTTTGGGTCTGGGTCTTCGTTTGGGACTGGGTCTTGGCTGGCTTTTGTGGATTGCCTTGATAGTGTTTTAGTTCTGGTAACTATGGCAACCTGGTCTAGGTCTCGGTTTGGGTCTGGGTCTTGGGTAGGGTCTTGGGTCTCGTTCTGGTTCTTGGTTCGGGTCTTAGTCTCGGTTTTGGTTCGGGTCTGGGTCTTGGTTTGGATCTTGGTCTGGGTCTCGGTTCGGGGCTTGGTCAGGGTCTTGGTCTGGGTCTTAGTTTGGGTCTTGGTTCAGCTCTTGGTTTGGATCTTGGTCTGGGTCTTGGTTCGGGTCTTGGTCTTGGTCTGGGTCTTGGTTCGGATCTTGGTCTGGGTCTCGGTCTTGGTTCGGGTCTTGGTTCGGGTCTTGGTCTTGGATCTGGTTCGGGTCTTTGTCTCGGTCTGGGTCTTGGATCGGATCTTGGTCAGGGTCTTGGTCTGGGTCTGGTCTGGGTCTTGGTTCGGGTCTTGGTCTGGGTCTTGGTTCGGGTCTTGGTCTGAGTCTGGGTCTTGGTTCGGGTCTTGGTTTGGGTCTTGGTCTGGGTCTTGGTTCAGGTCTTGGTTCGGGTCTTGGTTCGGGTCTTGGTCTGGGTCTCGGTTTTGGTTCGGGTCTCGGTCTTGGTTCAGGTCTTGGTCTTGGTTCGGGTCTTGGTTTGTGTCTTGGTCTGGGTCTTGGTTCGGATCTGGGTCTGGGTCTTGGTTGGGTCTTGGTCTGGGTCTTGGTTCTGATCTGGGTCTGGGTCTTGGTTCGGGTCTTGGTTGGGTCTTGGTTCAGATCTTGGTCTGGGTCCCGGTCTGGGTCTTGGTTCGGGTCTTGGTCCGGGTCTTGGTCTGGGTTCGGGTTTTGGTCTTGGTTCGGGTCCTGGTCTGGGTCTTTGTTCCTGTCCTTGAAATGGTTGAAAATCCCCATTTAGTTGTTGTATTATAGTGCTTTTATTGTGAAATCCCTATTAAGTTGTATTATAGTGCTTTATTGTGAAAATCCCCATTTAGTTGTATTATAGTGCTTTTATTGTGAAAATCCCTATTTAGTTGTATTATAGTGCTTTTATTGTGAAAATCCCCATTTAGTTGTATTATAGTGCTTTTATTGTGAAAATCCCTATTTAGTTGTATTATAGTGCTTTTATTGTGAAAATCCCTATTTAGTTGTATTTTAGTGCTTTTATTGTGAAAATCCCCATTTAGTTGTATTATAGTGCTTTATTGTGAAAATCCCCATTTAGTTGTATTATAGTGCTTTTATTGTGAAAATCCCTATTAAGTTGTATTATAGTGCTTTTATTGTGAAAATCCCATTTAGTTGTATTATAGTGCTTTTATTGTGAAAATCCCCATTTAGTTGTATTATAGTGCTTTTATTGTGAAAATCCCTATTAGTTGTATTATGGTGCTTTTATTGTGAAAATCCCTATTTAGTTGTATTATAGTGCTTTTATTGTGAAAATCCTCATTTAGTTGTATTATAGTGCTTTTATTGTGAAATCCCTATTTAGTTGTATTATAGTGCTTTTATTGTGAAAATCCCCATTTAGTTGTATTATAGTGCTTTTATTGTGAAAATCCCCATTTAGTTGTATTATAGTGCTTTTATTGTGAAAATCCCCATTTAGTTGTATTATAGTGCTTTTATTGTGAAAATCCCCATTTAGTTGTATTATAGTGCTTTTATTGTGAAAATCCCTATTTAGTTGTATTATAGTGCTTTTATTGTGAAAATCCCTATTTAGTTGTATTATACTGCTTTTATTGTGAAAATCCCCATTTAGTTGTATTATAGTTGTATTATACTGCTTTTATTGTGAAAATCCCCATTTAGTTGTATTATACTGCTTTACATGCAAAATTCCATATAAAGTTGTATTATATAGGTTTCATTGCGAAAATCACTATTTAGTTGCATAATTGTGTTGTAATTGCAAAAAATCCATATATTGTTGCAGAAACTGTACAAACTGTTGAAATTGCGTAGTATTTGAAGCTCCTGAAATCCTTGAAACTGTTGAAACCTTGAAACTGCTGAAATCTTTGAAATTCCTCAAGTCCTTGACACTGTTGAAACCTTGAAACTGCTGAAGTCCTTGGTTTCAAACTGCTGACGTCCTTGAAACTCCTGAAATCCTTGAAACTGCTGAAGTCCTTGAAACTGTTGAATCCTTAAAACTGTTGAAGTCGTTGAAACTGCTGAAATTGCTTGCAAAAATACCTATATTATTGCAGAAACTGTACAAACTGTTGAAGTTGGTAAGTATTTGAAGCTCCTGAATCCTTGAAACTGTTGAAACCTTGAAACTGCTGAAATCCTTGAAGTTCCTGAAATCCTTGAAATTCCTCAAGTCCTTGAAACTGTTGAAACCTTGAAACTGCTGAAGGTCAATCTCCATGGCTGATGCCATGGAGATTGACTGTCCTTGAAACTGCTGAAGTCCTTGGTTTCAAACTGCTGAAGTCCTTGAAACTCCTGAAATCCTTGAAACTGTTGAAACCTTGAAACTCCTGAAGTCCTTGAAACGGCTGAAATCCTTAAAACTGTTGAATCCTTAAAACTGTTGAAGTCTTTGAAACTGCTGAAATTGCTTTAGCTGTAGAAATGGCTGAAAGGCCTGAATGTGCCTGAAGTCCTATTAAAATGCATGGGCCTATTAAAATGAATGGCAGAATTCTCAATACAAATGAATGGCAGAATTCCCAAGCCCGTAGAAAAAAACTGGAAAACTGCAGAACTCTAATTTTTTCTGAAAACTGACAAGTTGCGGAAGCTGAACATGCACAAACTGCAGAAATTGCAGAAAATGTGGAATAAAATGCTGAAAACCATGAATATGTGGAAGCCCCATTATAAGTCAATGGAAAAATCGACCGATTTTTGGCCGATTGCGGAAAAACCGGAAATCGCTGAATTCCCAAAAGTAATAGCATAATTCTCTTGAACATGCTGAACGTTTTGATGTATAACTTGTTGAAATTGCTGAAAATGTGAAAGCTGTGAAAAGTGCCGAAAAACTGGAAAAAGATATAAGTGGAATAATAATATTAAAGAACATGCAAACCAATTATTGACTGCGGAAGATTCCGCAGTCAATCAATAATAACACACTTTACAATAATAATAACACACTTTCCAATAATAATGACACACTTTCCAATAATAATAACACACTTTACAAGCCTATGTTGACAAGTTTCTCAAAGTGCTGCAGTCACAAATTCATTTCTTCATTTCTATGTGAAAAAAAACTCAAAATGCTGCTTTTGCAAAACAACAGTAAATGTAGAGAAATGTGAGACTTTTGCTGAAGATTATGGACATAAATATGAGGAAATATTAGGAATAAAAATGATCTAAATAATGGACATTTCCAGGTTTAAATGTTTTATTTTGTGACATATTCGTTCCAAAGATTTGCTCTGAGGGATTTTGAATCTGGTTTGGTTTTTGAATAAACTAGTTATAAATAAGGCCCGACCGATATGGTATAAATAATTTAATTTGATGTAGTTTTGTGAATCTCTAAAGTCGCCTTAAACATGTATTATTATAGTAAAGGTTTCAATCATAGAAATACTGTGCATCTAATAGAGTTGGACCCACGGGGGTTTGTCTGAGGCCGATCTGCACCCAAATGTCTGCCCTATAATCCTGTGTGTGAAGCTTCTGAACGTGTCAGTGTTGAGCTGTGACAGCAGGGGCGCTCGTTTGAAAGACAAAAATCATCAGATTCAAAAACAAAACACGTCTCTGTCTCTTATGGTTCTGAAATGATACGCAAAAGTCTTTTCACCGCCATGTTTCTCTGCCCCCTGAGGTCGAGGCTCATTTTAAAGCTCTGACGGAAACTATCGGTTCCAGAGATATCGGCCGATATATCGGTCGGGCCCTTGTTATTAGTGAAAAATATCCTTGTTTTTTTCAAAGCTCAATGAATCAGTCAGAATCAGATGAGTAAAACTACGTGTGAAAAGTCTCGCGGTTCGCCTGTAAAGTGTGGACTTCCTGGAGAAATCTCAGAGAATAAACATCAGAAGTTTTAGGCTAGAATTCACCTGAGAAGGCGGGGCTCAGGTGTGACGCTGTTGCCGTGGCGATGAGGCGGGCGCAGGTGGTGAGAGGGCGGGGCCAGTGGGAGGGGCTTCTTGGGGATGACGGGCTTCAGTGGAGCCTGAGAGAACAGAAGTACTGCAGTATCAGTAAAGTACTACAGTAACAGAGTGTCCAGCGGGGGGCGTACCTGAGCGGGGAGGGGCTGTGTGGGCGGAGCTTTTCGAGGCTCTGGCTGAAAGGGTTAATGTTTGTGTTATGGTGCATCCACACCAAGCGCCTCTTGGGCGTCAAAGACGCGCCTCAAGTCAGTAGTTGGACGCTTGTGCTTACTGAAGTCAGACGCTTGTCACAAATGTCACAGAGCGTCAGACGCCCTGGCCGCGCGTCAACTCAGAGTCTGTTCGTAGCCATCTTGGAAACAGCTTGTGCCTTAAAACTACAGTTGTTCGGAGGCTAACTACTGTAGTCTCCCTCTTTGCTCCTGCCATGTCCTATGGATCTTTAACTATTCCCCCATGGTCTACGCAGGATCTCCCAGTATATAAGCTCATATCCAGCCCATACGGTTAAGGGACATTGGTGGCAAGTGGCTATAAGCTAGGTTAGCCGGTTAGCTTTTTGCGATCGCGTACAGCTCATTGTTGATTTTAAAAAAAAGTGTGTGCAATAAACCACAAATGCGCCAAGCCCATCTCAGTGTGTGACCATCATAAAGGCTGTTCTGTGTAGTTAAGGGCTTTATTGACGTGATTAGTGCATAATACTTGTTTTCAAGGGGGTCAGTGCGAGCTATCTGTTTGGGCTAGCATAGAAATAATTATAAAACAGATCGACTACGGCCCGTTGTAGATAAAATGTGAGCAATAAACTTAAAAATCAACAAGCCTGGCTCAATGTGTGATCATTGTTACTCGGTTGCTTTATGTAGATGGGGCTTAATAGACTTTATTCGTGCATATTTCTCGTTTTCACATCGATTGGAGATTTAGCTTGTACTGTAGCATTAGCTTTGGGAATGCTCTGTGCATCATCAAGACCCAAACACATTCCCAGCGCAGATCCAGCCACTCAAATACGTTTTCTTGTCGCCGCTTTTAATCCTGGGTGTTTAGGTAAAAGAAACACTGATGTGTGTCTTTGTAAAAGTCCCAGAGCTGCTGTAGCTCCGGTTCACAACAGGATAATCCTCCATGACTGTTTACATCTGCGGGCCGGCAGAGGATCTGCCCCAGACCGACGGTGGCCCAGCTACAGCTTACGTCACTGTTGGAGAAAGCTCCTGATTGGTCGACGCTCGCGAATTTCTCCAAAATGTTCAACATTTCCCAACTCTAGCGTCGGCCGCCCGGAGGCGCGTCACGCGCCTCGGACGCGGCGCGGCCGCGCTGGAAGCGCGAAAATCTTCAAAACGCGCCGCTCAGGAGGCGCGTCACGCGCCGCGGGGCCTCTTGAGGCGCGTCCTCAATGTATTTTAAATGTAAACCTGACGCTTTGGAGGCGCCGGAGGCGCTTGGTGTGGATGCACCATTAGTGACAGAGGTTAGAGCGAACAGTCCTGACGTTAGTACCTTTGGAGGCGGCGCGGGAGGAAAAGGTTTGGACGGAGCAGAGGATTTCTGTCAGCAGCAAAGAGAGAGAGAGACATGCAGTTAGTGAGAGAGGAGAGAGGGGAGAGAGAGCGCTGACTTACCTGGGGGCGGGGTCAGGGGGGAGGGGCTTACAGGGAGCGGTCGGACGCGCCTTCACCTGGAGAGAGAAGGGTACATCCAAAACGAGTAAATAGGTGGCGTTCAGGTTCTAGAATGTGATGATGTCATAATGTCAGGTGGAGGGCGGGGCCGATACAACTCTATGGGAGAAATACAGTTTTTGTACGAAATCTCCAAAAACGAAAATGAACAAATGTTTTTCCTCATCAGTATTTGACAGTGATTGGATTCACAAACCTGACACATTATTTTTATGTCTGAAAGTCGTTTCTAACCCAGGACATAGGAGCTAGGATCAGGACGTAGGAGCTAGGATTGGAGGACTTCATAAGCAGCCCAACATTACAGTGACGTCACACAGTGGAGGAAGGGGAGGAGTCAGGGGCAACGCTCACCTGGGCGAGGGGAGGGGTTTCCATGGAGACCGGCTGACTGGGCGGGGCCTGTGCGGTGACATCACTCAGAGGAGGGTTGTTGTGGAAACGAAGAGCCGTGACCTGCTCCACAGGAACTCTGCAGAAACACCACAGAAAATACTGACTCATAATATATCGATCCCAAAGAGCCGTATCGATCCAAAGAGCCATATCGATCCCAAAGAGCCATATCGATCCCAAAGAGCCGTATCGATCCCAAAGAGCCGTATCGATCCCAAAACGATCCCAAAGACCGTATCGATCCAAAGAGCCGTATCGATCCCAAAGAGCCGTATCGATCCCAAAGAGCCGTATCGATCCCAAAGACCCGTATCGATCCCAAAGAGCCATATCGATCCCAAAGACCCGTATCGATCCCAAAGAGCCGTATCGATCCCAAAGACCCGTATCGATCCCAAAGAGCCGTATCGATCCCAAAGAGCCGTATCGATCCCAAAGACCCGTATCGATCCCAAAGAGCCGTATCGATCCCAAAGAGCCATATCGATCCCAAAGACCCGTATCGATCCCAAAGAGCCGTATCACTCGTGTACCTGCGCTGCCGGAGTTTGCTCAGAGGTCCAGGGTTCAGTCCCAGGAGTTTCCGGAGTCGAGGCCAGAGCAGGACCAGGACCAGGAGCGGCACGAGCAGCAGGAACAGGACCAGGACAGTCACCCGGACCGGGGCCAAGGCTGGGCCATAAACAGGACAAAGGAACAGACGATAAACGTGTCCGACATTTAAAATAATAATAATGCATTAGTCTTATAAAGCGCTTTTCCAGACGCTCAAAGTCACTTTTACAATTTGGTGCAATTATTCATTACACTCATTCAAAAGACTTTCAAATGAAATTTCCAAAGTTGTGTGACAGGCAAAACGTGGCCTGACCTGAGGGGGTGTGGCCTGAGGTGGGTGTGGCCTGACCTGAGGGGTGTGTGCCCTGAGGTGGGTGTGGCCTGACCTGATATGGGTGTGGCCTGAGGTGGGTGTGGCCTGACCTGAGGTGGGTGGGTGGGGCCAGAATCGCTGCTGCCCCCGGTCCCTGAGAGCTGACAGTCCGGAGGAGCCCAGCCCTCATCACAGTGACAGTTCCCATTACTGTTACACACCTGCAACACACACACACACACACACACACACACACACACACACACCACACACACACACACACACACACACACACACACACGTTACACATACGTAGGGCCGGGCACTAAACGATACCAGTCTGGAATAAAAAAAACGGTTTAGGTTCTTCTGGTATCGGAAACAGGGCATAGATTTAATAATTAGAGATCAGTGGGTCCCATTCAGCCTCATTCACTGTAATGGTCCCGAGTCGGGTATCAGCACCATGAGGACCAAAGAGAAGGGCTTTCCTCGCCCATTGTTCCAGGTGTGACAGATCAACGTAGGGAAACAAAGCGGAAGTGCGCGACGCGGACCAAACCAGGAAATCAACGAATAATTCCCTTGGAATCTTCCCATCGGAGTAACTTTGCGTGTGGTTCTTAGACCAAGGCATCATCCACTTCACACCGATGGCACGCTTCTAGATTGAACCCAAGAGCAGAACACTACCAGGAAGGATTTAACAATTTATTGAGTTTACAGGTAAGTATTGTTGGTGGGTAGGTAGGCTGGCAGACAGACAGGCAGGCAGGAGTTTGAGGTAGGTGCAGGCAGGTAAGTAGGCATTCCTGGACAAAATAGTAAAAAAGGGTATAAGCACAAAAATAAAAAAAATAGCAATATCCAATAATAAGAGCCAAGTGCTGTGACTAACTGGTAGAGTAGTTTAACAAACTGGCGAGGAGTGGCTGGAGAGCTGCTCCTCTTATACCAGTCGGGAGGTTGATGGCAGACAGGTGAGTTCTGGAGCTGCCACACCCAAGTAGGAGGGAACAGACAGACACACAAGGGGAGGGGCAACAAAGGGAGAGATGGACACCAGGCGAGGCTGCCATGACAACCGAGGTGAACAAAGGACCAGATGTTTAGAGTTTCTCCACGCTCAAATCTTTGGCCACCCAGGCAAATTTGCCCTGCACCACCGTCGCCCCGACGGTGGTGCAGAGAGTAGAGCGGGTCGTCTTGTGACCAAAGGGTCGGCGGTTCGAATCCCGCAGGTGCCCACTGTTGTTGTGTCCTTGGGCAAGACACTTCACCCACCTTGCCTCCAGTGTCTGCGTACACTGGTGTATGAATGAGAGTGTGACTGGTTCCTTGATGTAAAGCGCTTTGAGTGCCTAAAGCAGGTAGAAAGGCGCTATATAAAATGTGACCATTTACCATATAATTACAAAATGATTCAATAGATATCGCCTAAGTTGAAAAGGTGCTTCTCAGTTCTTTACAAAAGAGCGGTGCATAACATGTGTATGTGCTACAGCCTTTGTAGCTCCATAGGTAGAACGCTGGACTCCCATCCATGAGCTTGTCAGTTCAATACCGACTCCTGTTAGTTTATTTTGTTTAAACTAGGCACCCACTGGGAAGAACTTAAACTGCCTAGCTGTTTGGATGGTTATGAGGGAATGACGAGACATTGTCTTTATACAAGTCATTATATTACTGTAAGAGGGTGCCCAGTTTAAAAAAAATAAATTAATAGGGGTCAGAATTGAACTGACAATCTCATGGATGGGAGTCAAGCGCTCTACCTATGGAGCTACACGAGCTAGAAAGTTTTGTGTGTAGGCAATAAGTTAGGCAATATTTATTGAATCATTTGTAATTAGGGCAAATTCGTCTGGGTGGCCAAAGATTTGAGCGTGGAGAAACTCTAAACAGCTGGTCCTTTGTCCACATCGGTGTGAAGTGGATGATGCCTTGGTCTAAGAACCACACGCAAAGTTACTCTGATGGGAAGATTCCAAGGGAATTATCTTTGAATTCCTGGTTTCCGCTTTGTTTTCCCTACGTTGCTCTGTCACACAGGGACAACATTAAAGGACGTGACTTGGTTGTTTTAGCTCAAATCAATTCTTTTTTAAACACATTTTTGCCCCATTTTTCTTTTTTTTCTCCCCACAATTTCTCTCACTTTTTCCCAAATGATTTAACATTTTTCACACATTTTTTGACACTGGAGATGAGCCCGGTATAGTACATTTTAATATATACTAAACATTATTGCTGTGTTTTCTGGTTGTAGAGGACAAATATTAGTAGGTATTAAAAAAGTTCAGGTATCGGTATTGAAAACCAAATATCGCTGTGGAGAAAACATGTAACGGACCCTACACACATGTAACAAACACGTGAACACATGTGTGGCGGAGTCGTGCACAGATGGACAGAACGTAATGGGGTCTCACCCCGTGGCCGTGGCACTTCCTGCGGCACTCGTCCACCCTGAACACGGCGTCGTCCTGACACTTCTGATCCAGACAAACCTGAACACAGAGTTTCCTTCAGGTCATTATGAACAAAGCACCGCTCCCTGTATCAGCGTTTGTTTACATCTCTGACATCCACGGAGACTGTGAAAGGAAGTTTCTTCACCAAATGTAATTCTGTATTTTCCACAGACTTTGTTTTTTGTACCTGTCCCGGGCCGCAGCGCGTCCCCGGGACACGGAGGCGGGGTCGGAGACGTCGTTTCCCAGGTGGAGGAAGGTCCCTCTGCAGACCAGCTCCTGCTCCTGCTCCGAGCGCACGGTGGTGGTGAGGATCTCTGCGGAGCCCAGCAGGGGGCGCTCCAGGCCACCGCGACACTGCACCCGCCCACACAGCACGTCCCTGAGGAGGAGACGCAGGAGCGGGTTTACTTACTTTAGTCTGAGTACAAACAGGTATCGCAGTAGTGCAGGGGTCCACGGGAATTAAAGGGAATAAACGGGAATAAACGGAAATAAACGGGTAATTAATGGGAATAAATTGTTTTCTTACAGAGAGATTGATGCAGCAGCAAAAAAAACTTTAAATAATAAAGACTTCATCGCAGAGATGAAAGGAAAGTCTTTTTTATGTTCCATTTTCCAGAAGCTTCTATCAGGGATCATCTAAAATCTCCATTTACGCCACATTCAACGTGGGTTTTCTCAGGATATTTACAGTAAAATCTGCTGAAATTACGCTCACAGTTTGTCGGCATAATGTAGAATAATAATCCATTAAGCGTTTAGTGTCACATCAAACAGAATCTTTATAATCCCTTTCCAAAAGTAGCATCGATGGCCTTTTGGACACGATTACAGTGACAGTTTGAGATGAGATCTAGTAAAAATCAGTCAAATTGATTGAGATTAATTTCCCTGGTTGTGAAGAAAACGAGGAATATTTACCCAGCAGGAGTTTTGTTTCACCTCTATATAAAACAAAATAATCTCTATACCAAAGGAAGCTTAAGTAGATTTTTTGGAAATGACAGTAGTAGTAGTATTGCAGTATTGCAGTAGTACTCACTGGTCAGAGCAGGGCAGGTAGGAGCCGTTGCTTTGTAGTAGTAGTAGTAGTAGTAGTAGTAGTAGTAGTAATGACAGTAGTAGTATTGCAGTAGTACTCACTGGTCGGAGCAGGGCAGGTAGGAGCCGTTGACTTGGCCACAGTTTCCAAACTTATTTCCTTTTTTATTCACAGACGAGAAACAAACATCTGGAGCTCGAGTCGAGTCTGAACAGAAACAGTTTCAGTATGAACAGAACCAGGACTAAACCAGGACTAAACCAGGACTAAACCAGGACTAAACCAGGTCTAAACAAATTAATAATGAAGTATATTGTGGTTGTTACTATTATACTATTGCAGTTGTTATTGACATTGTTATTGTTGTTGCTGTTGTGTTGTTATCATCACTATTTTAACTTTAAACTTTAAATGTAACAGTCTAGGATTAATACCTAACAATCTATAGATTATTCTTAGAATCAAACTCAATCGAGTCAGACAGCAGTACTGCTATTGATGCTGATGGTAATATAAAGGAATTAAATTCTTAGAAGTAAAACATGCACATATCCATGTACTCCACATTCAACATAACCCATAGTACAGGGCAGACATGTGGGGCCGGCAGCTCGAGGAAACCCTCTTCTGGCAGCAGACTCCTAAAATGTGTCTCTTTTAATGCAAAGTATAGGACACTTAACAAATGATGGTCCGGTTGCTCGGGGGCTGCTCCCCTCTGGCAGCTGGTCCAGTCACAGAAAAGAGAAAAAGAAAGAAAAGCCCGAATCCCTTTTAACACACATCAGTAAGACTATTCTTGTTATCATGAACATCAATCAGTCTGCGATTACTGTACCTTTCATGAATAAATGTGGAGTATTTTATGTATCATTCAAACATTTTGATACAGAGTAATGTTATATGGGTTGTAATGGTGATGATGAATAACAGTAATGCCAACATGGTAATGAATTCTGTATGGGAGACAGAAATAATACACTGGTTGTAGCGTGTGAGATACTGTGAGTGTTGACCTGGTATAATGCAGTGTTGCATTTGTTAATATGTAACCAACTCGGTTCATAGTTGTCTTGTAAGATGGTAAGAAATATGAAGTGTTATTTATTTATTGTTATTTAAGTTTATGAACAGGGGTGGGAGTCAATAAGCTTGTCTTCTTCCCACTCCTTTTCGAGCTAAAATGTAATTGATTGACTGCGGAATCTTCCGCAGTCAATAATTGGTTTGCATGTTCTTTAATATTATTATTCCACTTATATCTTTTTCCAGTTTTTCGGCACTTTTCACAGCTTTCACATTTTCAGCAATTTCAACAAGTTATACATCAAAACGTTCAGCATGTTCAAGAGAATTATGCTATTACTTTTGGGAATTCAGCGATTTCCGGTTTTTCCGCAATCGGCCAAAAATCGGTCGATTTTTTCCATTGACTTATAATGGGGCTTCCACATATTCATGGTTTTCAGCATTTTATTCCACATTTTCTGCAATTTCTGCAGTTTGTGCATGTTCAGCTTCCGCAACTTGTCAGTTTTCAGAAAAAATTAGAGTTCTGCAGTTTTCCAGTTTTTTTCTACGGGCTTGGGAATTCTGCCATTCATTTGTATTGAGAATTCTGCCATTCATTTTAATAGGCCCATGCATTTTAATAGGACTTCAGGCACATTCAGGCCTTTCAGCCATTTCTACAGCTAAAGCAATTTCAGCAGTTTCAAAGACTTCAACAGTTTTAAGGATTCAACAGTTTAAGGATTTCAGCCGTTTCAAGGACTTCAGGAGTTTCAAGGTTTCAACAGTTTCAAGGATTTCAGGAGTTTCAAGGACTTCAGCAGTTTGAAACCAAGGACTTCAGCAGTTTCAAGGACAGTCAATCTCCATGGCATCAGCCATGGAGATTGACCTTCAGCAGTTTCAAGGTTTCAACAGTTTCAAGGACTTGAGGAATTTCAAGGATTTCAGGAACTTCAAGGATTTCAGCAGTTTCAAGGTTTCAACAGTTTCAAGGATTCAGGAGCTTCAAATACTTACCAACTTCAACAGTTTGTACAGTTTCTGCAATAATATAGGTATTTTTGCAAGCAATTTCAGCAGTTTCAACGACTTCAACAGTTTTAAGGATTCAACAGTTTCAAGGACTTCAGCAGTTTCAAGGATTTCAGGAGTTTCAAGGACGTCAGCAGTTTGAAACCAAGGACTTCAGCAGTTTCAAGGTTTCAACAGTGTCAAGGACTTGAGGAATTTCAAAGATTTCAGCAGTTTCAAGGTTCAACAGTTTCAAGGATTTCAGGAGCTTCAAATACTACGCAATTTCAACAGTTTGTACAGTTTCTGCAACAATATATGGATTTTTTGCAATTACAACACAATTATGCAACTAAATAGTGATTTTCGCAATGAAACCTGTATAATACAACTTTATATGGAATTTTGCATGTAAAGCAGTATAATACAACTAAATGGGGATTTTCACAATAAAGCGTATATACACTATAATACAACTAAATGGGATTTCACATAAAGCAGTATAATACAACTAAATAGGGATTTTCACAATAAAAGCACTATAATACAACTAATAGGGATTTTCACAATAAAGCACTATAATACAACTAAATGGGGATTTTCACAATAAAAGCACTATAATACAACTAAATAGGGATTTTCACAATAAAAGCACTATAATACAACTTAAATAGGGATTTTCAACATAAAAGCACTATAATACAACTAAATGGGGATTTTCACAATAAAAGCACTATAATACAACTAAATGGGATTTTCACAATAAAAGCACTATAATACAACTAAATAGGGATTTTCACAAATAAAAGCACTATAATACAACTAAATAGGGATTTTCACAATAAAAGCACTATAAATACAAACTAAATAGGGATTTCACAATAAAAGCACATAATAAATTAAGGGACACAATAAGCACTATAATACAACTAAATGGGGATTTTCACAATAAAAGCACTATAATACAACTAAATAGGGATTTCACAATAAAAGCACTATAATACAACTTAATAGGGATTTTCACATAAAAGCACTATAATACAACTAAATGGGGATTTTCACAATAAAAGCACATAATACAACTAAATAGGGATTTTCACAATAAAAGCACTATAATACAACTAATGGGATTTTCACAATAAAAGCACTATAATACAACTAAATGGGATTTTCACATAAAAGATATAAACTAAATGATCAAATAAAAGCACTATAATACAACTAAATGGGATTTTCACACCTATATAAAATAGATTTTCACAATAAAAGCACTATATACAACTAAATGGGGATTTTCACAATAAAAGCACTATAATACAACTAAATAGGATTTTAATAAACACTATAATACAACTAAATAGGATTTTCACAATAAAAAGCACTATAATACAACTAAATGGGGATTTTCACAATAAAAGCACTATAATACAACTAATAGGGATTTTCACAATAAAAGCACTATATACAATAAGGCACTATAATACAACAACTAAATGGGATTTTCAACCATTCAAGGACAGGAACAAAGACCCAGACCAGGACCCGAACCAAGACCAAAACCCGAACCCAGACCAAGACCCGGACCAAGACCCGAACCAAGACCCAGACCGGACCCAGACCAAGATCTGAACCAAGACCCAAACCAAGACCCAGACCAAGATCCGAACCAAGACCCAGACCCAGATCAGAACCAAGACCCAGACCAAGACCCAAACCAAGACCCAGACCCAGATCCGAACCAAGACCCAGACCAAGACACAAAACCAAGACCCGACCAAGACCAAGACCTGAACCAAGACCGAGACCCGAACCAAAACCGAACCCAGACCAAGACCCGAACCAAGACCCGAACCAAGACCTGAACCAGACCAACCAAGACCCAAACCAAGACCCGAACCAAGACCCAGACTCAGACCAAGACCCGAACCAAGACCCAGACCAAGACCCGAACAAGACCCAGACCAAGACCCAGACCAAGACCCTGACCAAGATCCGATCCAAGACCCAGACCGAGACAAAGACCCGACCAGATCCAAGACCAAGACCCGAACCAAGACCCGAACCAAGACCGAGACCCAGACCAAGATCCGAACCAAGACCCAGACCAAGACCAAGACCCGAACCAAGACCCAGACAAGATCCAAACCAAGAGCTGAACCAAGACCCAAACTAAGACCCAGACCAAGACCCTGACCAAGCCCCGAACCGAGACCCAGACCAAGATCCAACCAAGACCCAGACCCGAACCAAAACCGAGACTAAGACCCGAACCAAGAACCAGAACGAGACCCAAGACCCTACCCAAGACCCAGACCCAAACCGAGACCCTAGACCAGGTTGCCATAGTTACCAGAACTAAAACACTATCAAGGCAATCCACAAAAGCCAGCCAAGACCCAGTCCCAAACGAAGACCCAGACCCAAACCCAAACCCAGACCCGAGCCAAGACCCAGACCAGGTTTCCATAGTTACCAGAACCAAAAATATATCAAGGCGAACCACAAAAGCCAAACCAAGACCCAAACCAAGATCCGAACCAATACCCAGAGCAAGAACAAGACCCGACCCAAGACACAGACCCCAAACGAGACCCAGACCAGTTGCCATAGTTACCAGAACTAAAACACTATCAAGGCAAACCCACAAAAGCCAGCCAAGACCCAGACCCAAACGAAGAACCAGACCCAGACCCGAGCCAAGACCCAGACCAGGTTGCCATAGTTACCAGAACCAAAAATATATCAAGACGAACCACAAAAGCCAAAACCAAGACCCAGACCAAGACCCAGGCCAACATCCAGACCAAGTCTCAGACCAGAACCAGACCAAGTCCCAGACCAGGTTACTATAGTTACCGGAACCCAAATCGATCAAGGCGGGACCACAAAAGGTGGGCCAAGTCCAGACTAGGTTGCCATAGTTACCGGAACCAAAATCAGATCCAAGTAAACCACAGAAGGTAGGCCAAGTCAGACGAGATTCCATAGTTACCAGAAAAAAACCATATCCAGGTAACCTAAGAAGCAGGCCAAGTCTTGCCCAGGTTCCCATAGTTACCAGATAATTTCAGTGGTGTGGGAAACAGTTTTAAAGACACTTTCAAGGTTTCAGGAGTTTCAAGGATTTCAGAAGTTTCAATTATTTCAGTAGTTTGAGAATTTCAAAAGTGTCAAGGATTTTAGGAATTTCAAGGTTTCAACAGTTTCAAGATTTCAGGAGTTTCAAGGTGTCACAGATTCAACATATCAGTAGTGTCAAGGTTTCAACAGTTTCAAGGATTTCAGAAGTTTTAAAAGACTTCAGGAGTTTCAAAGCTTTTTCAAGTATTTAACAGTTTCAAGGCATTTTTAAGGATTTTTTTCAGGTGACTTCTGCAATAGCATTATTCCGCAGTCAATCGCAATGGCTTCAGCCATTGCAAAAGTTTCTATTATTTATTTTTTTTATTTTTGATTGACTGCGGAACTTTCCGCAGTCAATAATTGGTTTTCATGTCTTATGATTGACTGCGGAATTTCCGCAGTCATTATGGTTTTCGTTTCTTTATTGATTGACTGCGGAATTTTCCGCAGTCAATTATTGGTTTCCGTTTCTTTATTATTATTATTATTATTGATTGACTGCGGAATTTTCCGCAGTCAATTATTGGTTTCCGTTTCTTTATTATTATTATTATTATTCCCGCACATTTTTCCTGATTTTCTGCACCTTTCAGCACTTTCATGCTTTGTGCAATTTCTGCAAGTTATGCATCAAAACGTTCCGCATGTTGAGGAGAATCCTGCTATTACTTTTCGGACTTCTGCAATTTACGGTTTTTCCGCAATCGGACGAAATACCGCACATTTTTCCCATTGACGCATAATGGGGCTCCCGCAAATTCATGCTTTTCCGCATTTTTTTCCGCAATTTCTGCAATTTCTGAACTTTGTGCATGTTCAGCTTCCGCAACTTGTGGGTTTGAGAAAAAATTGGCCTTCTGCAGTTTTCCAGTTTTTTTCTACGGGAATTTGAAATTTTTGCATTGGTGTGTATGTGGTCTCTGCTCCATTAGTGTGTATGGCGAACCAGCCAATGGATTTCTGGGCTCTCCAAGTGTTTCAGCCATTTGGCACTTCTGCAATTTCAGCATTTAGACGATTTCAACAGTTTGACCAGTTTATGGAATTTAAGAAGTTTATGGAATATAAACAATTTATGCAAATTAACCACTTTATTGGAATTAAACAGTTTACGCATTTTAACCAGTTTACGCATTTTAACCAGTTTATGCAACATAACAATTTATGCCACTTAGGATTTATGAAATTTAAACAGTTAATGCAGTTTATATAATTTATGCAAATTAACCAATTAATGCATTTTACCGTTTTTTTGCAATTTAACCAGTTTATGCAACATAACAGTTTGTGCAATTTTGAACTGTCATGCATTTTACCGGTTTATGCAATTAGATTATGCAAATTAACAAATTTATGCACTTTACAGTTTTTTCTGCAATTTAACCAGTTTATGCAATTCATCCAGTTATGAACATTAGATTATGCAAATTAACCAATTTCTGCAATTTATGCAATTTCTGCATTCGATTCCCGCAGTTCCGCAGTCAATCGCAATGGCGCAGCCATTGCTGCATTTCTAGTTATTATTCCCGCACATTTTCCTGATTTCTGCACCTTTCAGCACTTTCATGCTTTGTGCAATTTCTGCAAGTTATGCATCAAAACGTTCCGCATGTTGAGGAGAATCCTGCTATTACTTTTCGGACTTCTGCGATTTACGGTTTTTCCGCAATCGGACGAAATACGAACATTTTTTCCCATTGACGCATAATGGGGCTCCCGCAAATTCATGCTTTTCCGCATTTTTTTCCGCAATTTCTGCAATTTCTGCAATTTGTGCATGTTCAGCTTCCGCAACTTGTGGGTTTTGAGAAAAAATTGCCCTTCTGCAGTTTTCCGTTTTTTTTCTACGGGAATTTGAAATTTTTGCATGGTGTGTATGTGTCTCTGCTCCATTAGTGTGTATGGCGAATCCAGCCAATGCATTTTAATAGGATTTCTGGCTCTCCATGTGTTTCAGCCATTTGTGCAGCTTCTGCAATTTCAGCATTTAGGCGATTTCAACAGTTTGACCAGTTTATGGAATTTAAAAAGTTTATGCAATATAAACAATTTATGCAAATTAACCACTTTATGGAATTTAACCACTTTACGCATTTTAACCAGTTTACGCATTTTAACCAGTTTATGCAACATAACAATTTATGCCATTTAGGATTTATGAAATTTAAACAGTTAATGCAGTTTATATAATTTATGCAAATTAACCAATTAATGCATTTTACCGTTTTTTTGTAATTTAACCAGTTTATGCAACATAACAGTTTGTGCAATTTAAACTGTTCATGCATTTTTACCGGTTTATGCAAATTAGATTATGCAAATTAACCAATTTATGCATTTTACAGTTTTTCTGCAATTTAACCAGTTTATGCAATTCATCCAGTTCATGCATTTTACCAGTTTATGCAATTTCACCAGTTAATGAACATTAGATTATGCAAATTAACCAATTTATGCAATTTATGCAATTTCTGCATTCGATTCCCGCAGTTCCGCAGTCAATCGCAATGGCGCAGCCATTGCTGCATTTCTAGTTGATTGACTGCGGAATTTTCCGCAGTCAATTATTGGTTTACGTTTCTTTATTATTATTATTATTATTATTATTCCCGCACATTTTTCCTGATTTTCTGCAGCTTTCAGCACTTCATGCTTTGTGCAATTTCTGCAAGTTATGCATCAAAACGTTCCGCATGTTGAGGAGATCCTGCTATTACTTTTCGGACTTCTGCGATTTACGGTTTTTCCGCAATCGGACGAAATACCGCACATTTTTTCCCATTGACGCATAATGGGGCTCCCGCAAATTCATGCTTTTCCCGCATTTTTTCCGCAATTTCTGCAATTTCTGCAATTTGTGCATGTTCAGCTTCCGCAACTTGTGGGTTTTGAGAAAAAATTGGCCTTCTGCAGTTTTCCGGTTTTTTTCTACGGGAATTTGAAATTTTTGCATTGGTGTGTATGTGGCCTCTGCCCCATTAGTGTGTATGGCGAATCCAGCCAATGCATTTAAATAGGATTTCTGGCTCTCCATGTGTTTCAGCCATTTGTGCAGCTTCTCCTATTTCAGCATTTAGGTGATTTCAACAGTTTGACCAGTTTATGGAATTTAAAAAGTTTATGCAATATAAACAATTTATGCAAATTAACCACTTTATGGAATTTAACCAGTTACGCATTTTAACCAGTTTATGCAACATAACAATTTATGCCACTTAGGATTTATGAAATTTAAACAGTTAATGCAGTTTATATAATTTATGCAAATTAACCAATTAATGCATTTTACCGTTTTTTTTGCAATTTAACCAGTTTATGCAACATAACAGTTTGTGCAATTTAAACTGTTCATGCATTTTACCGGTTTATGCAAATTAGATTATGCAAATTAACAAATTTATGCACTTTACAGTTTTTCTGCAATTTAACCAGTTTATGCAATTCATCCAGTTTATGACATTAGATTATGCAAATTAACCAATTTCTGCAATTTATGCAATTTCTGCATTCGATTCCCGCAGTTCCGCAGTCAATCGCAATGGCGCAGCCATTGCTGCATTTCTAGTTATTATTATTATTATTCCCGCACATTTTTCCTGATTTTCTGCACCTTTCAGCACTTTCATGCTTTGTGCAATTTCTGCAAGTTATGCATCAAAACGTTCCGCATGTTGAGGAGAATCCTGCTATTACTTTTCGGACTTCTGCGATTTACGGTTTTTTCCGCAATCGGACGAAATACCGAACATTTTTCCATTGACGCATAATGGGGCTCCCGCAAATTCATGCTTTTCCGCATTTTTTTCCGCAATTTCTGCAATTCTGCAATTTGTGGCATGTTCAGCTTCCGCACTTGTGGGTTTTGAGAAAAAATTGGCCTTCTGCAGTTTCCAGTGTTTTTCTACGGGAATTTGAAATTTTTGCATTGGTGTGTATGTGGTCTCTGCCCCATTAGTGTGTATGGCGAATCCAGCCAATGCATTTTAATAGGATTTCTGGCACTCCAAGTGTTTCAGCCATTTGTGCAGCTTCTGCAATTTCAGCATTTAGGCGATTTCAACAGTTTGACCACTTTATGGAATTTAACCAGTTTACGCATTTTAAACCAGTTTATGCAACATAACAATTCATGCCATTTAGGATTTATGAAATTTAAACAGTTAATGCAGTTTATATATTTATGCAAATTAACCAATTAATGCTTTACCCGTTTTTTTCAATTTTAACCAGTTTATGCAACATAACAGTTTGTTGCAATTTTAAACTTGTTCATGCCACTTTTACCCGGTTTTATGCCCAAAATTAGATTATTGCAAATTAAACCAATTTATGCATTTTACAGTTTTTTGCAATTTAAAAGTTTATGAACTATTAGATTATGCAAATTAACCAATTATTGCACATTTAATGCAATTTTTGCATTGATTACCGCCCCGTTTCCGCAGGTCAATCCCAATGCGCGCCAGCCATTGCTGCATTTCTAGTCTTTATTAATTCCATGTTTTTCCCAGTTTTTCTGCAGTTTCACAGCTTTCACAGTTTCAGCCAATTTCCACAAGTTATACATCAAAATGTTCAGCAGTTCACAAGAATGATGCTATTACTTTTGGATTTCAGCGATTTCATTTTCAACGTTTTTTCCCACATCGTCCGTTAATTCGGCCGATTCCCATTGACTTATAATTGGGGGCTTCCGCAAATTAACAGATCTGCAGTTCTTCCAGCAGTTTCTTGCAATTTCTGCAGTTTGTGCATGTTTCAGGCCTCCGCGCAACTTTTGGTCCAATTTTCCAGAAAAAATCGGCCTTCTGCAGTTTTCCAGTTTTTTCTACGGGCTGGGGAATTCTGCCATTCATTTATTGAGAATTCTGCCATTCATTTTAATAGGCCCATACATTTAAATAGGACTTCAGGCACATTCAGGCCTTTCAGCCATTTCTACAGCTAAAGCCATTTCAGCCAGTTTCAAAAGACTTTCAACAGTTTTAAGGATTCAACCAGTTCAAGGATTTCAGGCAGTTTTTCAAGGATTTTCCAGGAGTTTCAAGGATTTCAGGAGTTTCAAGGTTTCAAAAACCGTTTCAAGATTTCAGGAGTTTCAAGGTTTCAACAGTTTTCACAGGATTTCAGGAGTTTCAAGGTTTCAACAGTTTCAAGCGGGATTTCAGGAGTTTCAAGGTTCAACAGTTTTCAAGGATTTCCAGGAGTTCAAGGATTTCAGGATTCAAGGTTTCAACAGGGTTTCAAATGATTTTCAGGAGTTGTTTCAAGGTGTTCAACAGTTTCAAGTTTCCAGGAGTTCAAGGATTTTTCACAGTTTCCAAGGATTTTCAAGGAGTTTCCAAGGTTCAACAGTTTCAAGGATTTCAGGTAGTTCAAGGTTCATTCAGTTTCAAAGATTCAGGAGTTTCAAGTTTCAACAGTTTCAAGGGATTTCCAAAGTTTTCAAGGACTTAATCAGTTTCAAACGTTTCAAACAGTTTTTCCAAGGATTTACAGGAATTTCAAGGGCTCTTCAACAGTTTCAAGGATTCCAACAGTTTCCAAGGATTTCAGGAGTTTCAAGTTTTCAACCCGTTTAAGAATTTCAGGAGTTTCAAGGTTCAACAGTTTCCAAGGATTTCAGGAGTTTCAAGGTTTCAACAGTTTCAAGGGATGTTCAGGAGTTTCCAAGGTTTCAAACAGTCTTTCAAGGATTTTCAGGGAGTTTCAAGGCTTTCAACAGCCTTTAAGGATTTCAGGAGTTTCAAGGTTTCAACAGTTTTCTGAGGATTCAGGAAGTTTCAGGTTTTCAACAGTTTCAAGGATTTCAGAGTTCAAGGATTTCAACAGCTTCCAAGGATTTCAGACTTTCAAGGATTTCAGGTTTCAAGGATTTCAGGGGAGTTTCAAGGTTTTCAACAGTTTCAAGGGATTTCACAGTTTCAAAGGATTCAGGAGTTTCAAGGCGTTTCCAACAGGTTTCAAGGATTTTCAGGATTTCAAGCCTTCAACCAGCTTTAAGGATTCAAGGCAAGTTTCAAGGATTTCAACAGTTCAAGGATTTCAGGAGTTTCAAGGTTTCAACCAGTTTCCAAGGATTTTAGGACGTTCAAGGTTTCAAACAGTTTCAAGGATTTCAAGGATTTCAAGGTTTCCCCAGCAGTTTCAAGGATTTTCCCGGAGTTTCAAGGTTTTCAACAGTTTCAAGGAATTTTAGAGTTTCCAAGTTTCCAAAAAGTTCAAGGATTTCAGGTTTCAGCGTTTCAGCAGGTTTCAAGGATTTTCAACAGTTTCCAAGCGGATTTCAGAAATTTTCAACGGGTTTTCAACCAGTTCAAGGATTTTAGGGAGTTCAAGGTTCAAACAGTTTCAAGGATTTCGAGTTTCAAGGTTCCAACCAGTTTTTCCAAGGATTTCAGGAATTCCCTAAGGCCCAACAGCTTTAAGGATTTCAGGAAGTTTCAAGGTTGTCAACAGTTTCAAAGGATTTTCAGGAGTTTCAAAGGATTTCAACAGTTTCAAGGATTCAGGGAGTTTCAAGGTTTCAACAGTTTCAAGGATTTTCAAACAGTTTCCAAGATTTCAGCGTTTTCAAGGTTTCAACAAAGTTCAAGGATTTCAGGGAATTTCAGGCTTCAAACAGCTTTAAGGATTTCAGGAGTTTCAAGGCTGTTCAAACAGTTTCAAGCGATTTCAGGAGTTCAAGGATTTCAACAGTTTCAAGGATTTTAGGAGTTTAAAGGTTTCAACAGTGTCAAGGATTTCAGGGTTTCAGGTTTTCAACAGTTTCAAGATTTTAGGGAGTTTCAAGGTTTCAACAGTTGTCAAGCGATTTCAGGAGTTTCAAGGTTTCAAACAGTTTCAAGGTTCAACCAGTTTCCCCAAAGTTTCAACAGTTTTCCAAAGGACTCAGGGGAGTTTTCAAAGATTTCTTGCATTTAGATCTGTTCCCCGCAGTCCAATCGCAATGGCGCAGCCATTGCGAACAGTTTCTAGTTTCTTTTTATTTATGTATATATTTTTCTGTTTTTTCTTTTCTTGGCTTTTGCTGCCTTGTTGTATTCCTCGAAATAAAACAACTCAAAAAAACCCAAAAAACACAAGGGACTAAAACCAGGTCTAACCAGGCCTTAGACCCGCCCCCGGAACTCACTCTCTCCCCCACAGCATGTGGCACTGCTGCGTCCCAGGCTGGCGCAGACTCCTCCGTAACAGTAGGAGGCTGCCGCTGATGCCAGTACTCTCCGTTCTGCGACGAAGACGTTTGGAGGACAGTGAGGAGACGCTTCCACTCAGAACTCAGGGAGGTCACACTCCCCCAGGGAGGTCTGCAGGAGCCAGGCGGGGGCGCGGGAGCTGAGAGGGGGAGAGAGGGAGTCAGAGAGTGGAGAGAGGGAGAGAGAGAGGAGTCAGATGAGGGCGAGAGAGGAGAGAGAGGAGAGATGAGAGCGGAGAGAGGGGGGAGAGAGGGGGGAGAGGGAGAGAGAGAGGAGAGAGAGGGAGAGAGAGAGGGGAGAGGGGAGAGAAAGAGAGGGGAGAGAGGGGAGAGAGGAAGAGAGAGGGAGAGAGAGGGGAGAGAGGGGAGAGAAGAGAGGGGGAGAGAGGGGAGAGAGGGAGAGAGAGGGGAGAGAGAGGGGGAGAGAGAGGGAGAGAGGAGAGAGAGGGGAGAGAGGAGGGGGAGAGAAGATGAGAGAGGGGAGAGAGAGGGGAGAGAGGGAGAGAGGAGAGAGAGGGGAGAGAGAGGGGAGAGAGAGGAGAGAGAGGAGAGAGAGGAGAGAGGGGAGAGAGGGGAGAGAAGAGAGGGGAGAGAGGGGAGAGAGGAGAAGAGAGGGGAGAGGGGAGAGAGGGGAAGAGGAGGGGGAGAGAGGGAGAGAGGAGAGAGAGGGGAGAGAGAGGAGAGAGGAGAGAGAGGAGAGAGGGGAGAGAGGGGGAGAGAGAGGAGAGAGGGGAGAGAGGGGGGAGAGAGAGGAGGAGAGGGGAGAGAGGGGGAGAGAGAGGGGGGAGAGAGGGGGAGAGAGGAGAGGAGAGGGGGAGAGAGGGAGGAGGGGGAGAGAGAGAGGAGAGAGGAGAGGAGGAGAGAGGGGAGAGAGAAGAGGGAGAGAGGAGGAGAGAGGGAGAGAGAGGAGAGAGGAGGGAGAGAGAGAGGGGGAGAGAGGGGAGAGAGAGGAAGAGAGAGGGAGAGAGAGGGAAGAGAGAGGGAGAGAGGAGAGAGAGGGGAGAGAGAGAGGAGGAGAGGGGAGAAGGAGAGGGGAGAGGAGAGAGAGAGGGAGAGAGAGGGGAGAGAGGGGAGAGAGAGAGAGAGGGGGAGAGAGAGGAGAGAGAGGAGAGAGAGGGGAGAGGAGGAGAGAGAGAGAGAGAGGAGGAGGGGAGAGAAGAGAGAGGAGAGAGGAGGGAGAGAGGAGAGGGACGGAGAGAGAGGGAGAGAGAGGGGAGAGAGGGAGAGAGGGGAGAGAGGGGGAGGAGGAGAGAGAGAGAGGGGAGAAAGAGAGGAGAGAGGGGGGAGAGAGAGGGGAGAGAGGGAGAGAGAGGGGAGAGGAGGAGAGAGGGGAGAGAAGGGGAGAGAGGGAGAGAGGGGAGAGAGAGGAGAGAGAGGGAGAGAGGAGAGAGGGAGAGAGGAGAGAGAGGAGAGAGGGGAGAGAGGGGAGAGAGAGGAGAGGAGAGAGGGAGAGAGGAGGAGAGAGGAGAGAGAGAGAGGAGAGAGGGAGAGAGAGGGGAGAGAGAGGGGAGAGAGGGAGAGAGAGGGGAGAGAGAGGAGAGAGGGGAGAGAGAGAGGGGAGAGGAGAGGGGAGAGAGGGGAGAGAGGGGGGAGGAGAGGGGAGAGAGAGAGAGAGGAGAGAGAGGGGAGAGAGAGGGGAGAGAGAGGGGAGAGAGGGGAGAGGGGGGAGAGAGGGAGAGAGAGGGGGGAGAGGGGAGAGAAGAGAGAGAGGAGAGAGAGGGGAGAGAGAGGGGAGAGAGGGGGAGAGAGGGGAGAGAGGGGAGAGAGGGGGGAGAGAGAGGAGGAGAGAGGGGAGAGAGAGGAGAGAGAGAGAGGGGGAGAGAGAGGAGAGAAAGGGGGAGGAGTCAGAGGGGAGAGAGGGGAGGAGCAGAGTGGGAGAGGGGGGGAGTCAGAGGGAGAGAGGGGGAGGAGTCAGAGTGGAGAGAGGGGGAGGGTCGACCTTGCAGGAGTCGCAGCAGACTCCGTCAGACGAACACTCGGCTCCAGGGACCAGACGACAGGTGGAGGCGTTACAACAGGGGTCGAGCACTCCTGACCAATCAGAGAGAGGAGAGGTTTAAACGGACCAATCAGAGACTCTGATGCTGAACATGTGATGGACAGGATTTATGCGTCTTTATTGAAGTGAATGAGATTGTGTCAAACGAACACTCTCTCTTTCTTTTGAATACTTTCACTTCTACTGCCAGTAACATGTGACCAGTCTGTGTACTTTAACACTTTGTGGACGATATATCGCCCGCCTTTATGAGCGGCGTCCATTTCCTGACTCCTTCACCTCCTGTGACCATCGCCACACCGCAGGGAGGGTGGTGGTCTGATTTTAGGGCGTGGTCACCTCAGCAGGCCGGCTCGCCTGTGGTTCGGGGGGTCAGGGGGGACCCCCAGCAGCCGCATCACACTCCGCCCCTCACTGTGGTGTGGTCAGGGGCGGGGTCGGGCGTGGCTCACTGCAGCAGGCCGCAGTCACACTCCGCCCCTCACTGTGGTGTGGTCAGGGGCGGGGTCAGGGCGGGACTCACCTGCAGCAGGCCGCAGTCACACTCCGCCCCTCACTGTGGTGTGGTCAGAGGCGGGGTCAGGGCGGGACTCACCTGCAGCAGGCCGCAGTCACACTCCGCCCTCACTGTGGTGTGGTCAGGGCGGGTCGGGCGGACTCACTGGCAGGCCGCAGTCACACCCGCCTCACTGTGATGTGGTCGGGTCGGGGTGGGGCGGGACTCACCTGCAGCAGGCCGCAGTCACACTCCGCCCCTCACTGTGGTGTGTCAGGGTCGGTCAGGGGCGTGGCTCACCTGCAGCAGGCCGCAGTCACACTCCGCCCCTCACTGTGGTGTGGTCAGGGGCGGGTCAGGGGCGGGACTCACTGCAGCAGGCCGCAGTCACACTCCGCCCTCACTGTGGTGTGGTTAGGGTGTGGTCAGGGGCGTTGTTAGGGGTGTGGTCAGGGACGTTGTTAGGGGTGTGATCAGGGGCGTGGTCATGGGCGTGGTCATGGGCGTGGTCAGGGGCGGGCTCACCTGCAGCAGGCCGCAGTCACACTCCTCCCCCGGCTCCAGGTACAGGTTCCCACAGCGCGGCCCCCCCAGCAGACTCTGTGGCTCGGGGACGTTGTACAGACACATGCCCCCCCCATGGAGCAGACTGGAGGTCAGGTCCTCCTCACTGCAGCTGCTGAACATCTGCCCGGGCATCAGGCTGTGGAGGAGAGGGACGACATCTGCATAACCTGCAGACCCACAACCTGTGACCCACACCTGTGACCCACAACCTGTGACCACAACCTGTGACCACAACCTGTGACCCACAACTGTGACCCAAACCTTGACCCACAACTGCAGACCACAACTGTGCCCACAACCTGCCACTCCCCCTTGCATTCATACCACAATCATCCACACATTCATAGTGTTTTGACAGGAACACAAACTATAAACAGAAAGGAAGCACAAAGTAAATGAAAATAATAACATAGAAAATTAAAAATAAAATGAAATCCATAAATAAATTGCAATATAATTGGCAAAACATTTATGACATAACAAGTGGCAAGTACATCTAATATTTATATCTCTAACTCTAGTAAGCAGACATTCCATTTCTTTTCATGCTCAGTTATTCTGTCGCTGTGACTCCTAAAGGGGAGGAGTCTGTCGTCTCCTAAAGGGGAGGAGTCTGTCGTCTCCTAAAGGGGAGGAGTCTGTTGTCTCCTAAAGGAGAGGAGTCTGACTCTTACCCCGTGGACGGCTCCATGATGCAGCCGCCGCCCCGCCCCTGGCTCCGCCCCTCGCTGCGGCACTGACAGCGACGCTCGTCCGAGTCGTGGTTCATCCCCAGGTTATGTCCAAGCTCATGGGCCACGGTGGAGGCCACGCCCAGAACGCTCACCAGGTGGTCCTGGGAATATAACCAGCAACCTCAGGGTTAGGGGCAACACACTTCACAGACTAAGGAATATAACCAGCAACCTCAGGGTTAGAGGGCAACACACTTCACAGACTATAGGGAATATAACCAGCAACCTCAGGGTTAGAGGCAACACACTTCACAGACTATAGGAATATAACCAGCAACCCAGGGTTAGAGGGCCACACTTCACAGACTATAGGGATATAACCAGCAACCTCAGGGTTGAGGGCAACACACTTCACAGACTATAGGGATATAACCAGCAACCTCAGGGTTAGAGGGCAACACACTACCAGACTATAGGGAATATAACCAGCAACCTCAGGGTTAGAGGCAACACACTCACAGACTATAGGAATATAACCAGCAACCTCAGGGTTAGAGGCAACACACTACACAGACTATAGGGAATATAACCAGCAACCTCAGGGTTAGAGGGCAACACACTTCACAGACTATAGGAATTAACCAGCAACCTCAGGGTTAGAGAGCAACACACTTCACAGACTATAGGGAATATAACCAGCAACCTCAGGGTTAGAGGGCAACACACTTCACAGACTATAGGGAATATAACCAGCAACCTCAGGGTTAGAGGGCAACACACTTCACAGACTATAGGGAATATAACCAGCAACCTCAGACTCCCATTTATCATTTGAAAGTCATGTCAAAAAGGTCACTAGAACAGCCAAGGCAAACTTGTACAGTTTCAGAATCATACGGGACTGTTTACCATTTCATGCAGCAAATATATTTATACATGCAATGATTTTCTCTCATCTCAGTTACTGTATAACCTCCTGGTCACAGGCAACAGCCACAACAATCAGGCCTTTAAGACTGATTTACAACAAAGCACTAAAAATATTAGATAAAACATCTGTCAGAACACACCATAGTATTGCAGAGGTTAAACTTTTTAACTTTGAAATTTTATGAAATTTTGTAACTTGAAATTAATGTATAAATGTCTGTACAACCAAGCCCCTGATGTTCTCAGACGGCTCATAGTCCCACTTCGATCAGTGGCTCCATCACACGAGGAGCTGCTAATGGAAATGTGAAAGTGCCCGTTAGAAAAAAGTCCTTCGGACAGTCGGCTTTTACTGTCCAGGAGCTAAACTCTGGAACGTCTCCTGAGCTGAAACAGGACTTAGATCTGGGGGCTTTTAAAAATGAACTAAAGCGTATTTTAAAAGAGATCAAGTGTGCAATCATTTTTAGTTTGCGCTCAAATGCGCATCCTTTGTGTAAAGTCAGTAATGTACTATACACTCACCTAAAGGATTATTAGGAACGCCTGTTCAATTTCACATTAATGCAATTATCTAAACAACCAATCACATGGCAGTTGCTTCAATGCATTTAGGGGTGTGGTCCTGGTCAAGACAATCTCCTGAACTCCAAACTGAATGTCAGAATGGGAAAGAAAGGTGATTTAAGCCATTTTGAGCGTGGCATGGTTGTTGGTGCCAGACGGGCCGGTCTGAGTATTTCACAATCTGCTCAGTTACTGGGATTTTCACGCACAACCATTTCTAGGGTTTACAAAGAATAGTGTGAAAGGGAAAAACATCCAGTATGCGGCAGTCCTGTGGGCGTGAATGCCTTGTTGATGCTAGAGGTCAGAGGAGAATGGGCCGACTGATTCAAGCTGATAGAAGAGCAACTTTGACTGAAATAACCACTCGTTACAACCGAGGTATGGAGCAAAGCATTTGTGAAGCCACAACACGCACAACCTTGAGGCGGATGGGCTACAACAGCAGAAGACCCCACCGGGTACCACTCATCTCCACTACAAATAGGACAAAGAGGCTACAGTTTGCACGAGCTCACAAAATTGGACAGTTGAAGACTGGAAAAATGTTGCCTGGTCTGATGAGTCTCGATTTCTGTTGAGACATTCAGATGGTAGAGTCAGAATTTGGCGTAAACAGAATGAGACATGGATCCATCATGCCTTGTTACCACTGTGCAGGCTGGTGGTGGTGGTTGTAATGGTGTGGGGGATGTTTTCTTGGCACACTTTAGGCCCCTTAGTGCCAATTGGGCATTGTTTAATGCCACGGACTACCTGAGCATTGTTTCTGACCATGTCCATCCCTTTATGACCACCATGTACCCATCCTCTGATGGCTACTTCCAGCAGGATAATGCACCATGTCACAAAGCTCAAATCATTTCAAATTGGTTTCTTGAACATGACAATGAGTTCACTGTACTACAATGGCCCCACAGTCACCAGATCTCAACCCAATAGAGCATCTTTGGGATGTGGTGGAACGGGAGCTTCGTGCCCTGGATGTGCATCCCACAATCTCCATCAACTGCAAGATGCTATCCTATCAATATGGGCCAACATTTGTAAGAATGCTTTCAGCACCTTGTTGAATCAATGCCACGTAGAATTAAGGCAGTTCTGAAGGCGAAAGGGGGTCAAACACAGTATTAGTATGGTGTTCTTAATAATCCTTTAGGTGAGTGTAAATGTAATGTAATGTATTTTCTGTACTCTGTGTGTGCATTTGAAAAGCCCTTCTAGGACGGACATTGCAAATTAGCCTTGGCTATAAATGTTGTAGTGTGGTACATGTTTATTGTTCAAATAAATGAATAAATAAATAAATAAATAGAGGGCAACACACTTCACAGACTATAGGGAATATAACCAGCAACCTCAGGGTTAGGCTTTACCAATTTGTTCCTCTATTCTTCCAAAAAAAATCCCCTATTATATATATATATATATATATATATTATATAATATAATTCCCCTTTTTTCCCTAAATGTTCCCAGATGTTCCAATATTTTTTTTACCATTCCCCCCCTATTTAAATAAATGGGGGGGGGGGGAAACATTATTGTAAAAAAAAAAAAAAAAAAGATAATAAATGTTAAAATTTATTATCATTTATCTTATTTGTATTGATTTATAACCCACCCCATTTTCAAACTTTTTTTTATCCCCCCCCCCCCCCAGCCTTTTTCCATATTTCCCGCACCTCTTTTTAAACATTTATTATAATTCATTTTATTTTATTTATTTTTTACAATTGTTTCCCTTTCGGCCAATCGTTCATTTATTTATTTATTTGTCCATATTTTCCAGCTTTTCTTGACCCTGGAGCTAAAGTCGATATTGTAAATCGGCCGATCTTCCACACAGTGATTTCGATATGATCTTGTAGACGATACATTTCAGCTCCAGGGAACCTGAGCTCCTGAACAAATACGTATCGATACTAAAAAGTAGTCATTTGGTATCGATATATCGATGTTTCGATTCTTTTCCTCAGCCTCTGGATTTGAATAGAAACATGTATTGATTTCAGCAGAAAAGTAAAAGGATAAAGAGTTATCGGGCTTGGGACTGACCAGGTTGACTCCTCCAGACCGGTCCCTGGAGCACATGGAGCTCTGAGACGCCATCCCCACCGTGGTGCCGTCGAACGAGCCGCCCTGAACGCAGCACAGACATCACAGACTGAATGTTAAATGATGTTCAGTTCATTTAGCTCAGTTTGCCTGTAGGAGGAAACATGTTTTAGTTTTTCAGGCTCCAGGTTTGGGGATTCTGGAGTAAAGGTTAGGGGGGTCTGCGAGAGAAAAAGGGCTGGGCAACAAATCGACTAAAAATACTGAAATTAATGGGAGAAAAGTGTAAAAATGAGGCTTCAAAATTAGTTAAAATGGAGCTGAACTACGGTATAATTTTCAGAAAAAAATTCAACAAATATAGAAAAAAATTGAAAAATGTTGATTGTGTTGTGTTTGTGTGTCGTACATGATGAGCTGGGCGTTGTCGTGCCGTATCCGTGGCAACAGGTCTCGGCTTCTCCACTGGAGGAAGTTGTGAAGCGTCTCGGTCGGATTCTTCTCGATGAGGATCTTGTCTCGGTCGCTCCAGATCTCCAGACCCGTGAGGGCAACACGCACGTTCAGCGGCCGATAAAACTGACACACAAAGAGCAGCAGCGAGTCAGACCCGAGGGCAACGCACTTCACAGACTATAGGGAATATAACCAGCAACCTCAGGGTTAGAGAGCAACACACTTCACAGACTATAGGGAATATAACCAGCAACCTCAGGGTTAGAGAGCAACACACTTCACAGACTATAGGGAATATAACCAGCAACCTCAGGGTTAGAGGGCAACACACTTCACAGACTATAGGGAATCTAACCGGCACAAAGGGTTCTACACTGACAAACATGAACACCTGGACATTTTCAATCACGATGATGAAGAGATATTTTTTACAAACATCAGAATTATGTAAAAATGTGCTGCATCTACATTTACATCACTCTGTCGCTCAACAAGAGAACTGTCCTGAAGAGACGACACAAGGGCACAAACAACACTACACACATTATCACACATTTTAACTCTACTTTTTCCCCAAATGTTTAGCATATTTTTCCCAATTTGTTCCTCTATTCTTCCAAAAAAATTCACCTATTTCCTCAAATTTACCCCTATTTATCCCCAAATTTAACATTATTTTTATACTTTTCCCTCATTTTTTTTCCAGATTGTTGCCAAATTTGATTCCCCAATTTCCCCAATGTACTACTATTTTTATTTTTTTTCCCAATTTTTCCTCTATTTATCTCAGAAAATAATAATTCCCCATTGTGTGTACTTGTGCGTATTTGTGTGTGTTCGTGTGTATTTGTATGTATGTGTGTATGTGTGTGTATTTGTGTGTTCGTGTGTATTTGTGTATTGTGTGTATTTGTATGTATTTGTGTGTGTTCGTGTGTATTTGTGTGTATTTGTATGTATTTGTGTGTGTATTTGTGTGTATGTGTGTGTTTGTGTGTATTTGTGTGTATTTGTGTGTGAGCTGAACTGAAGGAGAGAGAGGAACATTTCATAAACACGTGTTTAAAGTTGTGGACAAAGACATTTCCAGAGTTAAAGGTCACGTGTCCTTTATTCTTTGATATTTCAGTTCAGACCTACATCACCAGCAGCAAACACCAGGAAAACAAATATCAGACAAAAACAAGATACTTTTGTCTCAGAAGAAGATTATAAATGACGTCTGTTTTAGTTTATTTTAGGTTCGGGAAAGAAAACACGACTTAAAAAAGATTTGTGACTTTATTGATGAATATTTTAAAGTTACAAAGTAAAGATTATAATTTCTGCACAACTTAAAGGGGGGTATTATGTAAAATGGACTTTTCAAGCTTTATATCATGTTATTATGTCATTCCCTCATTAAACACATGCCTGGAGTGTTGCCTTGGCTCATTCACATATTTTTGAGTAATCAGTAAAACTTAGACGGCAGCCATTTTAGGTGTAGCTATGCCTCAGTCCTCCTAGGAACGCCCCACCTCCTGGAGACGCCTCTGGACCTTTCGTCACCAGCCAAGCCACCAACCACTGCTCCTCAGCTCAGCAGAGCCCCTCCCCGCACAGTAGTGTTGTTTAGATGCCACAGCAGTGTGCTGAAGGGGGCGTGTCGGAAAGCTTCTTAAAGAGACAGAGGCCTATTTCAAGACGTTCAGTACAGCCATTTTGAGAGAGCAATTTTATTCAAGGCAGTTATTTTAATTTACTGCATATACAGACCAACAGAAGGTTACGTCATCAGATGTGTTTGTAAAACACATCTGCACCTGAGCGTGAGTGAGGAGCATGAGGTTTATAATTCAAACAATGTCAATGTATGAGAAACAAATATTATTATATAGAAAAACCTTCAGTATTAGTTCAATACAAGACACAAGGACGATCTCAAACTGTGAAGAGAAAAGCTGCTACTTTAGTTTGGGAAAATGTGCAGTGTCTCCACAGAACAACCTAAACCCGACTCCAGCGTAGAGCGGCTGAGTGAACCTGGTCTGGACTCTGTGGAGGAGGGTCATGGTTTGGTTCTGAACGCTGTAAAACGACAGAGCCCCTGCACCGTGGTCCAGGTAAACCCCGATTCTGGACGAGAACGGACCTGAGACACCGGACCGGACTGAGTTAAAACGAAATGTATAACTGTTACTGTTACTGTCACAGATTAAGGCCCAGGATTTATCATTGTTTCCAAATCGACTTATATTAAAGAATAAGCTTCCTTTCCTCTGAATGTCTCTGTATGAAACTGCTAAACAAACCCCTAACCCGCTCCACTCCACCTCCCAGTAACAGCGGCCCGTCAGACTCTCTCTGCTCAGGACCTGACGCCACCAACTGAATCTGTCCTGATGATCAGGATATCTCTGATCTTCTCTCACTAATGTTGCTCTTCTGTTTCCATCAGTCAGTTTCAGTTCTCTGTATGCTGTGTGTGGGTCCAGAGTGATCTCTGCTGAATACTGTAAGAAGTCCTCTCTGGTGGTGGGTTCAGCTGGTGTTGGGCTCAGAGCCAGTGTGACGTTGGTCAGTCCCTCCTCCAGACTGAGCTTTAGTTTGTCCCTGAGCTCTGACACGGCTCTGGTCACCTCCTCGAAGCAGCGGCGGGGCCCTGTCTGAATCTCTGTCCTCTGTGAGTCTGTGGACAGTGAAGGACAGAGCTGTAGAAACTGGTCCAGCTCAGAGATGTTCCTCTTCAGCTCAGTCACGTCCCGCTGCAGTTGGTCCTGAAGCTCTTGGACTTGTTTCAGTTGGGTTTGCTCCTCGGAGCGGATCTGCTGCTCCACTTCAGAGCGTCTTTTCTCCAGGAGAAGGGCCATCTCTGTGAAGCTGTCCCCACTGCGCTGCACTGCTGTCTGGGCGGAGCGGCTGATGTCCTGGGCCTCCTGCTGGAGCCTCTTCAGGTCTGTCTCTTTGAGCTGGAGGCTCTGGAGCAGCTGTTCCTGCCTCTGGGCTCTCTCCAAGGCTGAGGTCACCATGTCGTGGCCCTTGTGTTGGTCCACAGAGCAGACGTAGCAGATGAGCTGCTGGTCAGTGCGGCAGAACATCTTCTTCACTTCGTCGTGTTGAGAGCAGATGTTTTCCTGCAGTTTGTCAGAGGGCGCCACCAGCTGGTGTTTCTGAAGCACTGCAGCTTCATAATGAGGCTGGAGGTGGCTCTCACAGTATGAGGCCACACACTGCAGACAGGACTTGACGGCTTTCAGCTTCCTCCCAGTGCAGACGTCACAGGGCACATCCTGAGCTCCAGCATAGCAGCGGTCAGCAGGGGGCGCTGTGAGGCCAGGCATCTTCAGCTGCTCCACTAAACCTGCTAACATGATGTTTTTGACCAGCACTGGCCTGGAGCTGAAGCTCTCTCTGCATTCAGGACAGCTGTAAACATGCTTCTCGTCCTCTTGGTCCCAGTGGTTTTCACACACTTCATGCAGTAGCTGTGTCCACAGGGAACAGTCACTGGATCCTTCAGTAAATCCAAACAGATGGGACACGTAAAGTCCTCTTGGTCCACGGCTTTCTGCGCCATTTCTCTCTCGACAACAGCCCGAGTCTGACTTTAGAGAGTGTGTGAGAGGGAGGAGGAACCAGGATGCTCAGAGCGAGGCTGAGTCTGACTTTAGAGAGTGTGTGAGAGGGAGGAGGAACCAGGAAGCTCAGAGCGAGGCTGAGTCTGACTGAGGGAGGGCAGAAACGGCTGAGTCACCGCTCAAACATGTTTATATCTCACAGAGACGTTGTTCTGGAAACAAATCTCCAAATCAAGTTTAGGCAAAGTATATGTGAAAAGTACAGCTTTATCTGAGATCACTGCAGAAAACTTTGACCAATGTCCAACAACTGACAGATCGACTTGTGTCAAAAGTCACTTTTAAATTGGAGTGAACAATGAACTTTAGAAACATTAAGTCCACAGTTAATGTTGAACAGTTTGCAGGCGACACTTGTGCCCAATCGTATTGACAGAGAGGAGCCGAGTGTCAGAGAGAGAAGTGTTTAAACTAGACAGACGGGTTGGTTCAGCTGCTTCAAATCAGTACAATGGAAACACATGACAAAGCTCTGCACACTGGAATCATAAAAGTCACAAAACATTTTCAATCTGACATTTATTCATCAAGTGTTTGCAGTTTTATAATATTATATAGTTTTAAGGCCAGACGCCGCAGGTGAATAGGGGGAAAATGTAATATAGAGAAATCCCTTTGAAACTTCTGCTGAACATCACTGATATGAATATGAGACAAAAATGTCTTGCAAGTTTTCTGTCACTTTATGTTTTCATATAAAATAAGGCGTTTTGTGAATAAAAATTGCAGGACATTTTACATATTTTTCAAAACTTTTTCAAACTTTCCAAAAATGTTCCAAACTTTCCTAAATGTTGGAGTCACTTCCTGGATAAATCTCCGGCTCAAAGCGACAAACGTCAGAGAATAAAGTTGGTAAAGAGAGAGTTTGGGCTGATTTGACAGAGTTCAAACTAAGACGTTAAGGAGGAAACTGTGTTAAATGTTTCCAGTTGTTCTAAAGTCTTACCCAGTCCACGGCGTTGGCCACGTCCAGCATGCGGTAGATCATGGTCTGGTTGTTCTTCTGGTAGTTCAGGAACTGGACACAACGTTTCCACAGAGACGGAAAGATCCAATATTCTGCTTTAACAAAACACTTTAAATCTAAAGTAAAACCAGGCCTGACCTCCTGATGATCCACCACCAGCACCAGCTCCATGTACTTGGTCTCCGTCAGGATGTCCCTCCTGCTCTGGAACAACAACAGCTCACGCTCACATCAGCTGGAGGAGGAACCTACTGTGCATGTTTTAGGTCCATCTTATCCAGACACAGAGAGAACTAAACCTTTGACTAAAGTTTCATTATTCTACACAATCGTAACCTCAGATGTAAACGCAAACTGAACTGAGCACATTTTCTCCAGTTCCACTTTATCCAAATCTAAAAGCTTCTGGAAAAAAGTGTCAAAATAGCAACAAAATGAAACAAAACGAGGATGAAAACGCAACAAAAGAGCGACAAAAACACGACAAAAAGCAACGAAAACGTCACCAAAGAATTAACAGTGACGACAAAGCGATGAAAAGAAAAGTCATAAAAGTGGCAACAAAGCAAGGAAAGAGATCCATTTAAATGAGTCTTGTAGGTCTTAGCTTTCAAATGAGCCGTTACTCTGGCCTATAGAAGCTTTAGATTTGGGTAAAGCTGAACTGGAGGAAATGCGCTGGGTTAAGTTTGTAGCTGATGCTTATAGCTAGAGCTCATGTTCATGACATTTGTACATTTTGCATTTCTTTCTAAACAGATCAATAGATCATTCATTGATCCTGAACCAAAATGAGATTAATTACAAAAACACTCATTGTCTGAGTCTGTCATTTCACAATTAGAAGCTCAGCAATGTTTGGCCGATTGGAAACGTCTGGAAGCTTAACATGTGCAGATCAGTAATGTACAGTCGATTTAAGGTATATTATAGCAAACAATCAAAGTTGCTAATCATAATTAACTTAAAGGGATATTTCAGGATTTTTGACATTGGGCCTCATTTCCTAGTTATCCAGAGTGTTGTTGATGTCTGGAGATATTTTTTTCCTAAATTCATGCAGTTCTTATATTTGAAGAGCTTAGTGGCGCTAGGCTAATGCTAGGCTTGTGCATGTCTATGGTATCAGTTAGCCTGCATTAAAAACAGTCTGACCCACTCCACAGTGCACCTGAGGTAAATCACTTATAACACCAGACTAACCATATAATGTCTGTGTTAATAGAATCATTTAAAATAACTTATATTTGAGCAGCATCAGCTTCGTGGCTGTAAGCTAACGCAGCAATTCATGTGATGCAAGGTCAGTTCCAGTGCCTTGCGAAAGTACTAATACACCTTGAACTTTTGCACATTTTGTCATGTTTACAAATATAAACATAAAGATTTTATTTTGAATGTTTTACTGAAAGTTCACACACAAGTAACAGACGACTGTGAAGTGAAAGCAAATGATACATGATTCTGTTATTTTACAAAAAATAGAAAAGTGAAAAGTGGGCGTGCATAAGTATTCATACAGCATGACTTAATACTTTGTGGAACCTCCTTTTGCTGTAATAACAGCAGCAAGTCTTCTGGGGTATGACTCTACAAGGTTTGCACATGTAGAGACATTTTAGCCCATTCCTCTTTACAAAACAACTCAAGCTCTGTCACATTAGAAGGAGAGCGTTTGTGAACAGCAGTTTTCAGGTCTTTCCACAGATTTTCAATAGGATTTAGGTCAGGACTTTGACTGGGCCATTCTAACACATTAATATGTTTGTTTTTAAACCATTCCATTGTAGATTTAGCTTTGTGTTTAGGGTCATTGTCCTGCTGGAAGGTGAATCTCCGCCCCAGCCTCAATTCTCTTGCTGACTCCAGCAGGTTTTCCTCCAAAATGTCTCTGTATTTGGCTCCATCCATCTTCCCAACTATTCTTACAATCTTCCCAGTCCCCGCTGAGGAAAAGCAGCCCCATAGCATGATGCTCCCCCCACCATATTTGACACTGGGGATGGTGCACTCAGGACGATGAGCAGTGTTAGGTTTGCTCCATACATAACGTTTGCATTTGGGCCAAAAAGTTCAATTTTTGTCTCATCTGACCAAAGCACCTTCTTCCACATGGTAGCTGTGTCCTCCATATGACTTCTAGCAAACTTCAACGGGATTTCTTATGGCCTCCTTTCAATAATGGCTTTCTTCTTGCCACTCGTCCATGAAGGCCAGATTTATGTAGAGTACGACTTATAGTTGTCCCATGTACAGATTCCCCCAGCTCAGCAGCAGTACGTCGCAGCTCCTCCAGAGTTATCTTAGGACACTTGGTTGCATTTCTGACCAGTGCTCTCCTTGTTCGGTCTGTTAGTTTAGGTGGACGGCCGTGTCTTGGTAAGTTCACAGTGGTGCTATACTCTTTCCATTTCTGAATGATGGATTGAACAGTGCTCCGTGAGATGTTCAAATCTTGTGAAATCTTTGTATAACTTAACGCTGCTTTAAACTTCTCCACAGCTTTATCCCTGACCTCTCTGGTGAGCTCCTTGGCCTTCATGATGTTGTTTAGTGACCAATACACTCTGACCATAGCTCTGAGGCCCTCACAGAACAGCTGGAATTATACTGAGAGTAGATTACACACAGGTGGCCTCTATTTACTGGTTAGGGCAAGGTGTGAACATTCTACAGTCATTAGGAATGTTATAAAGGCAATTTAATGCACTCAGAAAATGCTGTATGAATACTTATGCACGCCCCACTTTTCACTTTTCTATTTTTTGTAAAATAACAGAATCATGTATCATTTTGCTTTCACTTCACAGTTGTCTGTTACTTGTGTGTGAACTTTCAGTAAAACATTCAAAGTAAAATCTTTACGTTTAGGGTGGTAGAGAAATGACCGAGCCAAGATCCTGTGGGACTTCCAGATACAGACGGACAGAATGGTAATGAACCAACCGGACATTGTGGTGGTGGACAAAGAGCAGAGGAAAGCCGTGGTGGTTGACATAGCAATACCAAGTGACTTCAACATCAGGAAAAGAAACACGAGAAACTAGAGAAACACCAGGGGCTCACACTCTAAAGACTAAATAAAGGCGTCTCCCGTTTACCCGGTGCTGATGTTGATACGTCGGGGTCGTCGTCGTTGTTGTGTGAGTGACTCCGCAGCCCGTTGCTCCGCCTCCCTCTGCTGGCCCAGAGGAGAACAGCAGGTGCGGCTCGTCCGCCTCCTCTCCACTTCCTGCTTCCTGCGCATCACTTCCTGTCTGCTGTTCCTGCGGCGTCAGCTCCAGAGTCAGCGACGCGTTCAGAGCGATCACTCCCCTGGAAACGAAGAAACCACAGATTTAGATCCACCGCCCCCGTTAAAGGTTAAACCCCTGTGCACGGATATAAACACACACCAACATGGCAGATCGCTATGGTAACAGAGAGTGACAGACTTAAAGGACTGAACCTCACGGCGCTGAGGGAAAACACGAGGACTTTGAAATCAGACCAGAGCTCAGTTTGTGTGATCCTGCAGAGACTGAGCCGCCGCCATCATGGTGCTCAAACTCCTCTGAGGTTTGGGAGAAGTTTAATCAGATTAGCTCCATCAGATCAGGTCAAAGTCCACGGCCTGAATCTGAAGAGTGAGGTCACACTCGGCCAGAACAACATGAACTTAGTCACAGCCAAGTTTCTGAGGCTAAATCAAAGACTAACTATGAGACTCAATCTGGGATTAAAACCAGTTCTTGATCAGTTAAAATGGAGTAAGTCATATAAAAAATCAGCTCATATTTCATCAAACAGAGGGAAGAGAACTGGACAAAACAGGAAACTAAATTTCAGCCCAAACTGCAGCTGATTATGTTTTAGATGAAAACCTTGGTATTTTCAAATAACTAATAAAGGGTGTGGTGAGGGGGCGGGGTTAAGGGTGTGGCGAGGGGGCGGGGTTAACACTGACCTGAGTCCGGAGCAGGTGCTGAGAGCGGCTCGAGACTCGCTCAGGCCCAGAACCGTCCCGTGGTAGAAACAGTGAGTCTGGAACAGAGGTAAGAAGAGCAGGTGATGCAGGTGATTAGTTAGGAATTGATTTGAGTGATTATTTAGATTATTTACATTAACATTGTTACAGTGCAGAAAATAAATAAAGTAACAAAAACTCAAAGGAGTAGGCCGAAGCAAGAAAGCTTATAAGTGCCTACCCCCATATTCATAATGAATTTACATTCCGGTTCCACCAAGTCCATCTCTCGCCAGCCCTCGTTCAATATGGTTTAATAGTGACCAGTGGCAACAGGCTGTCACAGCATTGTTTTTATCTTTTGCTTATTCATTTCTATCCAGTTCCTATAATTCATAAAAACTTAAACTTAGAGGTTGGTGACATTGGTTCTATCAGCAATGATATGGTTAAAACAGATTCACAGTATAAGTTATACTTATAATTATCTATAAGTAATACAAATTACCTATAGATAATAAGTACAAGGTTACAGGTCTTTAGCATATTTCTCAAACACACTTCTCTTATACTGTTTTTTGAATTGTTGTAGACTATCAGCGCCTTTTAAGGTTTCCACAGATTTACTCCTCTCCGGGTGATACAGTGACTTTTTAGTGTACTTTCAGATTAGATCGTAACTTCCCTCTCTTTTACCAAATATTTGTTGTATATTGCTTGGGAGCTGGTTGTTTACAGCTTTATATATCTGTAACAAAGTATTATATTTATGAGGTCATCAAGTTTCATGGTGTTAGATTTTAAGAACAGTATATTTGTATGGTCCCTATATACGACATTGTGAACAATTCTAATAGCCTTCTTTTGGAGTCTATATAAAGCCTGTAAATGACTATTAAAGGTGTTTCCCCAGACCTCAGAGCAATAATTTATGTATGGTAGGATTAAGGAACAGTACAGGGTGAAAAGAGCCTTGTGGTCCAGAAAAATCTACACTTGCCCATTATGGCCACATTTTTTGCCACTTTCCCACAAATGTTATCTATTTGTGGTCTCCGGCTAACCTTATGACTGAGGATCACACCTAGAAATGTATATTCCTTACTTGTTCTATTCGAGTATTGTCATATCGATTTGAATCTGAACGTCACTATTCCGTTTACCAATAGAATCATTTTTGTTTTTTATATGTTCAGCGATAATTTATTTCTATTAAACCATTCTTTGAATTTGTATAATCCTGTGACCTCTGAGAAAAGCAGTTGTAGATCTTTGCCGGAACCCAGAATTGTTGTGTCGTCCCCAAATATATACATTTTAACTTTGTTGATACTTCACACAGATCATTTATGTACAACAAAACAATATAGGTCCTAATACTGACCCCTGGGGGACTCCGCATACAATGGTCCTCCGTCCTGATATGTTCATTAATTTGTACGTACTGCTTTCTTTCAGTCAAGTATGACTTCAACCAATTGTTTGCAATCCCTCTGATCCCGTTATTATTTAGTTTATTTAAAAGTATTCATGATCTATAGTGTCAAAGGCTTTCTGGAGGTCTATGATTATACCCAATGAATACAGATTATTGTCAATATTGTTGGTTCTTCGCTTAGATTGATTAATGGATGTGCAGTTGACCTGTTGTTTCTGAACCAGTACTGACAGTCACTGAGTAAGTTATGTTTATTCACAAAACTGTCCAGGCGCGGCAAAAAGTTTTTCCAGAATCTTGGATAGTTGAGGGAGTTTAGAGATCGGTCTGTAATTTGTGAATTGACAATTATCCCCACTTTTATGAATTGAAACGACCTTAGTTTATTTTTTTATTTGTTTATTTGAACAGTTGGTCTGCTCAAAAGGACCATGGCAATCTTCATGAGGTCAGGGAATTCACAAGTTGAAAAGGAGAGGTTGCATTCAGATGAAGCAGATGAAGCAGAGGGGCACGAGAGGCACGAGGGGCCAGACTCACCACGGGGGGGTCGGGCAGGGCCACCCGGTGCCGTTGGGAGGTAGTAAAACACAGTGGGCTGTTTGGGCAGGAGGTCACTGAGGAGACATTAACACGTGTCATTTACGTCACGCCAACATCACGTATGAACTGACGACACTCACTGGTTCTTCTGCAGCTCCACCACCAACAACCTCCGCCCCAACCACAGGCCCAGACGCAGACGCTCCGGGGGCCCGTCCTGAGGAGGGAGAGACGTTAGCAAAGGAAACAAACACTACAGGAGCGAGTTCAGAGCATAGACATAATAAACAGCGACTCGTTTACATTAATGATCATGTTTTAAATGTATTGATTGGTTTATTTGACGGGACAGTTCACATTAATAAACATTAATGAACGTCTCTGTAAATGCGTCAGGTTTCGCTGCAAAGCTAGATTGAAACTGTTGTCTCTGTTTATAACGCTAACAACACATATAAACATACAACATTTTAAAGGTTTGCACAGTAGAATAGAGACTTTGGTGCAAGGTCAGGTCATATGGTTCAAACGAGAGTCCATGATGGATTTATAGACTCCTCCCACGCTGCTCCTAAAAAGGGCAAAAGGGCAAAAGGGCAAAAGGGCGGGCTCTTCCTCTAACCTTTAGCTCTGAATCAGGCCTCATTAATATAGTTCTAAAATGTCCCTTATGTTTCTTAATGACACCTGACCCAGTGTCGTCAGGAAGAACATATAACATTATTATAAACCAGGCTTTACAGTTGTTTTAAACGTCAAAACCAGCTTCATCTGCGGACACAAGATGGAGCTCCTGCAGCGATGGCTCCCCTGGTGGTCACCACACGGTTCCACTGGCTCAGAGTCAGAGCTTCATGAGGAGGTTTGGGCGACGCTGTGTCTGAATGCCCAGCCTAGTCCCTGACCCTCACTCACTACACAGGCCGCACTATAGTCGACTATAGAGTCACGGATTCTGTTGGCGATTCGAACAGAAGCCACTTTCTCCGAGCTGCGTGACGTCATGCGCGCTGATTTTTATTTTTTTATTTAATCAGAATTGATTTATTGTTACAAACATTTATTTTATGAAACAGAACGACAGCTTTGGCACTTTTACAGGCATTTTATTTTACTTTCAAAATTAAAACTATCATCACAGAGAAAATAAAATGACTCCAGCGTCAGCTCAAGACAGAAGTCGGTCAGAGCCCGGAGTCTGAAGCTCCAGCAGAATGAGTGACACATCTGCTAAAGGTTCAATAAACTCAGAGAATAATGTATTTGTGCCATAAAGACCAAACTCATGAGACAGTGGAATATTTATGGTTAAATACGAGTCAGATACGTTTTACTTCACATGGATTTTACATGAATGAAGCCTTTTGTCCGAGAGAGGAAGCTATCGGTCATTTAGCAGCTCAAGCTAAAGGTTAGCAGCTAACGCTAGCATCGTTTCACCGTAACCGTTTATATTGAAGTCGTTTATTCATGATAAATACACAACACACGACTGAAACAGCTGATTTCATTCAGTCGTGTTGTTTAGTTCAAAGACCTGTGACTGTCGGCCGTTCTTCTCCGACTCTCCCAGTGCATGTGGGCTATATTGACCCGTGTAGTGATCACCGCTGCTCACTACTTTTCAGAATGCATTGTGGGACATTTGAGTGCACTACTTTTATCTCTCTGGATATTCGGACGCCCCTACAACATGGCGTGACCACGATATAGTCATATATAGTCACTATATAGGGAATAGTGTGGACATTCGGACACAGCCTGTGACTCACAGGAAGTCCATCTTTCACTTCCTCCATTTCACGTGTCACTTCCTGTCTCTGACCAGTCAGGAGGAAGTGGGCGTGACCTCTTCCTGCTGTTTGAACACGCCACACTTCCCTCCGTACAAATGTCTGATCTATCCTTTTTTATCCCAATGTTTCAATTTTTCATTTTTCTTTTACTTGTCTTCCGTTTTTATCTCAATTTTTATGTGTTTTTCCCACAATTCTCCCATTTATTTATATTTTCCCTTTTTTTTCAATTTTTCTTTTAAATTGTTTTCCCAATTTTGTCCCAAATGTCACCAGTGTCAAAGCTTGAATAAACAGGTTTGATATTTCAGTTGCTGCTTTACCAGCAGGTTTACCGAGGTCCAGCCCTATAGGCCAGGTCTAAATCCTAAACCCTGGAGTTTAGTTTAGTTTAGTTTATTTATTTATTTGAGCAGTTAAAATTCTGCTCAAAAGGAGTGGGCTGAAGCAAAACCTTATAAGCCCCACCCCGAAATCATTGAAATAAAAAACAATTGATCAAATCACACTAGTACAGGGAGCATGTTACAAAGTACAAGACACAAGAGCAGGAACACACACACACACACACACACACACACACACACACACACACACACACACACACCACACACACACACACACACACACACACACACACACACACAACGTACCCCTCCCTGACCCAACTTTGCCTGTTATATTTACAATATCAATCCTACATTAAGCAACATCATACTGCCCCACCGGCAAAAGAGAACCTACAACCCACCAGAGTGGTCGTTTCAACACGGACCACACCCACAAAGCACCTCTAGAAATGTCCGTATAAATATAAGTTAACAGAATTTAAAGGAAAGGAAACACAACTGAAGGAAACATAACTACAACAACTGTCTCATTTCATGTACGCGATGACTAATACAAAGCAAGTGAAAAAGGCGATCATTAAGTTATTTATACACATATATGCACACATACACACATCCTTTTGTTTTTTTCTCTTTCTTTACAGAAGGTTACAGAAGGTTACAGATGGTTACCACTGCCAAACACAGATAACAATTTCAAAAGGCACTAGTTCTGTGTTCAAAAGGCACATTAATATACATATTATATTATCCGTGATCTTGCAACTTCCCAGTTGTCATTTTCTTCATTCAGTTTTTGTTTTTTGTTTGTTGTTGTTGTTGTTGTTGTTATTTGTGTTCAATGGATTATGTAATATGTAAGCCCTACATACTGTAGTGCATTAAGAAGCCAGGGTGTAGAGCGGGTCCATTGAAGAGGGCAGTAACTCCCCATCAACAAACCCCACCCAGCTGCCCTAACTGGCTGTATTTGTAGATGATGTTCCTATGCTTAGTGGTGCATTAAAAGACGAGGTTTATGAGCCCGTTGGAGGATCCCTCTCAACAGATCCATAACTCGCTTATCCTAATTCTCAATTTGTAATTTAGAGCAATAGAATGACAACCGTTCAGAGCAACAACACTGTCTTAGTTAATAGAATGCAAATGCAATTTAATTCTACAACTCCCCTTGTGGCAACGTGTTTCTTCTTCTCTGTATATTTCAAAGGTCTTTTGTTTGTATTTATATTTGAACAGGTTGATATTTGGACTTTGTATCAACTCCATTTCCAGTTTATTCCACAATTGTACACCATTAACTGTTGGGCTAAAACTTTTCAAAGTTGAGCTATGTTTCTGAGTCCTAAAGTTTAATTCATCACGTAATTCATAACAACCAGTACGTTCTTGGAACCTTCTTTGTATTTGGCCCGGTAACAGTTTGTATCTTGCTTTGTATAACATCTGTACAGTTTGGAACTCAACAATGTCACAGAACTTCATGATCTTTGATTTTAAAAATAATGAGTTTGTGTGGTCCAAAAACCCAACTTTATGAATTACTCGGATAGCTCTTTTTGCAACAATACTATTGGTTTTAATGTGTTTTTATAAAAGTACTACCCCAAACCACAGTACAATAATATACATATGGCAAAATCAGAGAACAGTATAAGATATGTAGAGCTTTGATGTTTAAAATGTGCTTTGCTTTTGCTATTACTGAAATGCTTCTAGAAATTTTAGTAGATATATATTTAATGTGAGATTTCCAAGTCATTTTATCATCACGCCGTGCGCAGTGAGTTACCAACATGGACACACACCACAAGCACACGGATTGACATCGTATCTGTCAGTAACTGTGAACGATCCGGGGAATGTAATATTGGGGGTTTCTCCTGATATAATACAAGCTGAGCTTTCCCGTGGCCGCTCTGAGGTACCATTACATCAAGATGTGTCATCGGGTACTTCCATAGAAATATCAAACACTGAATTACCTTGTCTGGAGACCGCAGAAACTCGAGTAAATAAACCCAAAAGGGCTAAAGAAAATGTGCCAGTGTCACGTGACCAAGCGCACCCACTCCATCCATCCGCGTGTGTGTCATTCAGTTGCTTTAATAAACAACGCCAATACAGACTATTTCAGACTGTAAATCACGCTAAAAGTACTGTGGGACCTGAAAGTCAAGCCCAGAGGTGTATTTGGGGGGCACTTAAACATAAGAAGTGTTGTGCCCAAGTCAGAGCAAATTGAACAGCTGCTGACTGAATCAAATCTGACTTGTGGACTTCAGAGACATGGTTGAAACCATCCATCTCAATACAGTTTCCATATCCCAGGATATAATATATACAGGCGTGTGACGTGGACATGGCAAAGGAGGCGGAGTAATGCTTTATGTTAAGGACCATTTTCAGTGTTCTCAAATGGATACAGTAAGGGATGCCTTGGAATGTGTGGGAGTGAACATTCGACTGTCTCCTGAAATGTCATTTGCTGTCATTGTGTTATATAGACCTCCTTCAACTAATAATGAATTTTTTGACCACCTAAGTGATATTTAAAAAAAAATTAACTCAAAAGAAGTCCTTCTTTGGGGGATTTTAATATTAATTGGTTAGATAAGCAAGCCAGAAGAAAATTAAAAGAAATGACCCATAAATTCAACTTTATACAATTATTGAAAACCAACTCGGGTTACAAAGACATCGCAAACACTTATTGACTTAATTTTCACAAATAAAACCAACCGTATCACAAAGGTGTACAATCTAATAACAGGTCTATCTGACCATAATTTAACATTAGTTGCTAGGAAGCTGTCAAAAGCACGCTATAGAAAATTAAATAGTGCAGATTCAAATGACTCTGTATCTTACATTCCAAGAAAAAATATTGAGTTATTTGATAATGAGATAAGACGGGTTAATTGGAACGAAAGTATTGAGTTTAAAGACTGTAACGTCTCATCTTTTGATTTAATGGAAGTGTTTCAGCAAATTATCTCTAAATATACAAAAGTAACAAAGGTAAAGCAAAATGGGAGAAGTCCCTACCTTGGATGAATGATGATTTATGGAAATTGATGAGAGAAAGAGATTCAGCTCTAAAAAACAGTTTCAAACAAAACTTGTAACCGATCGATTAATATTTACTGGACTTCGAAACAAAGTTACAAAGGTTTTTAGAAAAGCTAGGGCGGCATTTATTCTTAATATAATTAAACAGGCAAAGGGAAATTCTAAAAAGCTGTGGCAAACGATAGATACATTACAGGAAGAGGGAAACCAAAATGCAAGACCATAGAGCTTAAAATAGATGAAACTTACATTAAGGATGGTATAGTTGCTGATCACTTCAGCAATTATTTTATAGACTCTGTGAACGAAATCACATTGGCAAACCTCTGGATTCCTTCATTTGTTCTCACCACCTGCATTTTTCTCCAGTACTGCACTAGAAATCAAAAGTATTGATAATGCCAAAATAGGTAAAATAATACAATCTTTATCAAATTCAAAGGCTAAAGACTACTGGGGACTTGACAACACACTTATTAAAAACATAGGGAGACTCTAACAACAACAATAGCCCAAATTGTGAACAAATCTATTAATGAAAGTGTGTTCCCTAGTGTCTTCAAAACAGCAGTTATAACTCCAATTCATAAATCTGGTAGCAAAATGAGGTTAGTAACTATAGGCCATTAGTTTACTACCTGTAGTATCAAAAATATTAGAAAAAGTAATCATAGAGCAGTTAACGGAACATCTAAACGATAATAATGTTTGCATCAAATGCAATTCGGTTTCGCAGACATCATTCCACTGATGCTGCCTGCTGCTACCTGACAGAGAGCATCAGGGCCGGCATGGACAAGGGGGGCACGGTGGGTTGCCGTGTTCTTGGACTTACGAAAGGCCTTCGACACGGTAAACCACTGTGTCCTCCTGTCCCGGCTTGCTCAGTGTAATCTATCCAGTGAAGGACTGGAGTGGTTCCAGTCATACCTTACTGACCGGGTGCAGTGTGTGAGAACAATAATAATGTAACATCCTCCTTTAAACCTTGCACAACCGGGGTCCCACAAGGGTCAATCCTGGGGCCCTTGCTGTTCAGCATTTATATAAATCACCTCCCTGATGTGTGCAAAGACCTGGATATAATTATGTATGCAGATGATGCCGTCATCTTCACACATGGAAGGGATATGCAGACAGTGGCCTCAAAGTTGTCTCAGTATTGGACAAAATCCAAAATTGGCTCCAATCTTCATGCCTGACATTAACACTAGTAAAACAGTTGGCATGTATTTTCATAAAATAAATAATACTAAGAGATGCCTAACATATATGTAAATGGAGAGGCACTAAAAAATGTAACGGAAACAAAATACTTAGGGCTCTATTTAGACCAACACTGACATTCAAAAAGCATTTTAAAAAGTAACCAACACAATTAATATAACATTTCCTCTCTAAAGCATATGAGGACAGCCTGACAGTCGAAGCGGCTTTCACTTATTTCAACGCCATGATAATTCCTCACTTTACTTACTGTTTATCTAGCTGGTCGCAGGCAAAGGAGACCTCGCTCAAACCACTCAGATCTGTGTATAATCAGGCTTTAAGGCACTTGACAAAAACCACTTCGTTATCATCATTGCAATATCCTGAGTAAGTTCAAACTGCTCAGTTTTGACAATATAATTCTATACAATAATCTAAGAACTATATTCAAAATCACTAATAACACAGCTCCACCACCACTGAAGAACTTTGTCAGACTTTGTTCTGAGCAAAATACAAGAGCCACTCGGTCCACTGCAAATAAAAACTGTGTAATCCCAAAAAGATCCTCGGCCTTTGCACAATGTGCCTTCTCATTTGGCTCCATTAAACAGTGGAATGAGCTTCAGACCGTCTGAAACTGTCTGTAGATCTTAATAGTTTACTCGAAATTTGAAAAGTATATTTTAGATCAATCGTGTCAGCATTGATGAACGTATTGTAAATTGTAGGGATTGTTTATATGTTTTTCTAGAAGTGTACAGAAAACTAATGTATTTTATATAGTGATTTTATTGTAGATTAGATTTATAGATTGTAATGTTTTTTGTACTCACCTGTCCAGGGACTGCAGATGGAAAACAGCTACTTTGCTAAATCTGGTACAATCATGTCTTCTTTTGTAAAGACTAATGGTTTTGTACACTGTCCCTGTTTCAATAAACAATAAACTAACTAATCTATAATAACCCAAGGAATTTGATTTCAATGCACTCGCTCTATAACAACACCCTCTATCTGAGTCCGCCTCAGCTCCTCCTCCTCAGACTGAGCTGGTCCTGAGCAGAGCCAGGAGTTTGGGAGGAACCTCACAAACGTCTGAGCTCACCCTGTACTGACGCTGAAGGAGCAGTTACAGCATTTATACCTTTATTATTATCATGGACAAACAAGAGCAACAAAACAGCTTGTCAAGTGTGAGTGCGTCCTAGCTTTCAAATGAGTCTGTAAGCGCCAGTGGAGAAGCTTTTAGATTTGAGTAAAGCTGAAAAGGATAAGAAACAGCAGTACATTTTACAGACATGGTTCAAATACTGAAACACGACTGTTCTAAAGAAGAGTTTAGGTTTCATCTTAAGGCCGGATTCATGCCGGGGCTTACAGGGCCCAGCAGGCTGAAGGCCATGGGCTTAAGGAGAAAGGAGAGCGTTCCCTCTCTCTTTGCAGACTCCCTCACATGTAAGGCTTAATCAGATGACTTTGTACCCGAGACTAAACCAGGACTGAACCAGGTCTGAGCCATTTTCACTGAGTTGACACTGGGAAAAATATGTACCTATTGGTCTGTTAAAAATGCATGAGAATGGACCAATTTGCACCATTAAAATAAAATAATCTCTGTTGGAGGACCCCCAGACCCCGCTTTTAAATGAGTCCCCCCACCAGTCTGGCAGGAGCAAAGGTTCTTCTGTGAGGGACACGGAGCTCAAATTGGGGTCATTTTGTTCAACTGTTATGTCACAAATTGTTCTTATTATTAGTTTAGTTTATTAGTTTATTTGAGCAGTTAAAATTCTGCTCAAAGGAGTTGGCTGAAGCAAAAGCTTATAAGCCCCGCCCCGACATCAATAAAATAAAAACAATTGATCAAATCACAATAGTACAGGGAGCATGTTACAAAGTACAAGACACAAGAGCAGGAACACAGCACACACAAACTATTAAACTAGTACTATGTTTAAAACGTTATTTTACATGTTCAAATTTAAAAAAATCATTCATTTTTCCTTTCATTGTAGAGAGAGAAATCAGACAGACATACAGTATATGGGGGCCCTGAAATAACTTTAGCCCCGGGGCCCATTTTACTTAAATCCGGCCCTGGTCACCGCAGAACTCGGATGTACTGAAATAAAACTGTCGTCGCTTTATCTTAAATATCCTTCCTCAGGGTCAGGGTCACTTCATCCACTCAAATATTTCATCATTTTAGTCAAAGTCGTATTTTGTGACTAAAACAAAATCCACAGTTGTTTCTGAGACTAAAATGTGACAAAATAAAAAGTAAAAGCAGAGACTAAATCATCCAACCCAACAGCCTCATGTTTAAATCCTCTGCCAAAGAAACATGAAGCAGAGGAGCTGATTATAAAGGATTAAAATAAATATTATAAACCTAAAGTCCAGTCAATGTGTCTTAAGTTTAGTCGACTCAATGAAATCACATTTTCCTCAAAAAGACTAAAACCAGATTAAAATGTTCAAAGTGAACGTTGCCATGCACAGGTTTATTCAAACTAGACTCAGACACTAGTAATAGTACTACAGTAGTACTACAGTAGTACTACAGTAGTACTACAGTAGGAGCCCTGACCTGCAGAGCCGTCCTCAGGCTGGTTCTCTCTCCGTTGACAAGGCGAAGGGTCGTGTTGTGTCCAGCAGGAGGCGCCGTCCCAGACCTACAGCCACAGAATCAGAACATGAAGACGCCGGAGTGTTGTTGATGTCTGGAGATATTTGTTTCTTAAATTCATGCAGTTCTTATATTTGAAGAGTCTAGTGGCGCTAGGCTAATGCGAGGCTAGTGCATGTCTATGGTATCAGTTAGCCTGCATTAAAACAGTGTGACCCACTCCACAGTGCACCTGAGGTAAATCACTTATAACACCAGACTAACCATATAAATGTCTGTGTTAATAGAATAATGTTTGAAATATAACTGACCTTGTATCACATGAATTACTGCATTTTGAGGGACTATTTTCTCGCAGATCACTCCGCCGCTGCGTTAGCTTACAGCCACGAAGCTGATGCTGCTCAAATATAAGTTATTTTAAATGATTCTATTAACACAGACATTTATATGGTTAGTCTGGTGTTATAAGTGATTTACATCAGGTGCACTGTGGAGTGGGTCAGGCTAACTGATACCATAAACATGCACTAGCTAGCATTAGCCTAGCGCCACTAGACTCTTCAAATATAAGAACTGCATGAATTTAAGAAAAAAAATATCTCCAGACATCAACAACACTCTGGATAACTAGGAAATGAGGCCCAGTGTCAAAATCCTGAAATATCCCTTTAATGTCTCTGTAACGGCTGGACCTCATGAAACTAAATCTGTCCTAAAGTCTCTCTGCCTTCTCTTTTACAACACTTTTTTCTGCACTTTTTCCTCATTTTTTTAACCTTTTTTGTTTTCTATTCACCACATTATTCTTCAGATTTTTCCAATTTTTTCTCGATTTCCCTAAATTATTCACTTTTTTTCCAAACATGTTTCCTCCACCTTTGGTTCGATCCAAACGCTGAATGTCAGACTCTGTAACAGGAAATCAAACTGTCCTAAAGTCCAGCGTCTTCTCTCTCAGGTCACGTGACCCAAGAGGCCCGGTCCAGTCGTCGGTGTAAACCCTCGTCGTCAGGGAAACTCAGGCTAATCCTCACGCTGAAGCTAATGAGCGCTTATACCTGAGCCGCAAAGGATTATGGGAGTAACCCGCCGCGGGCCCAAAGTACAGCAGGACGTCATCTGCAGACCCACATTAGAGCAGATCATAAATCCCTCTGAACCTGGATGTCCTTATTGGGCTCGTGCGTCACAGAAGGTCACGGGTTCCAGTTCTCCTCGTGTCTATAGGTTTCCTCTGAAAACATGTCAATAGGACGAGGGACCTTGGAGCTCTAACCACTGTGGCACTGAGCCCATATAAACATGAATATGCAATATCCACTCTTCACATTAGGAATAACTGTGACTTTGGGCCGTGAGCAGGAGGTTCTGGACTGTGGATCCTCCTCAAAGCTCTGGTTTAGGCCTCGCCTCAAAGCATGATGGGTAACTCTGTAGCTCTGTTGTAATCGTGTTATTCCAGTGAAGCAGTGATTTAATGAAGTCATTTTTATTTAAATCTTTAAGTGATACTGACTCATTCTCATTGGTCGTCGGCACGGCAACGGTTTAAAAATGTTACCTCGATGGATGTCACTTCCTGTCTGGGTCCAATGAGGAAGTGAAACTATAAACGTCAGTAAAATGTCAAACTAAAGGAAAGTGGGTCAAACGTTAGTGTTAGTTTAGTGTGAACTGTTTGTGTTGAATGTGTCGTATTCATGTTGAAGTAAAACGACAGATTTAACACAAATAATCACCGTCAGACTCAAGTCAGAGAACAGGAACCGAACTGGAGACAAAGTCGTGCGATACGAGACGGAGACGACAAGTTAAAGCTTCATGAAGGTGTCACACACATTCCAGTTTATAAAGTTTAGTTTCTATCAGTGGCTCAAAGTCAGACTGAAGACAAATACATTCTTAAGATTTGGAAACATTAGATTAAACACATTGATGTAAATGTGACGACTTTCCAAAGACAGAAGGTGTAAAAATGAGAAAAAGCTTTTGTCATGTGGATGAATCTGTGACATAAAGGATTAAAGTCTCAGTATTCAGAGAGATGGAGATTGACTTGTGTTTTGTTGTAAAGATTGTAAAGTGGGACTTTCTCTAAGGTCGAAAACACTGCGGGACAAACGGAGGGACCGGGAGCTCACCGTGCGCCGAGTCCGCGGAGCTCCATGCGTCAGCGCGCGCGGACAGCAGCAGGAGGACCGGGAGGAGGACGGGGAGGAGGAACGGGACAGGCTTCTCCATCAGCTCCGGGGCAGCGGCGGCATGACGCGCGGCACCAGCGTCACCTCAGCTCCATGTGTCCGGGCAGAGGCGCCTGATCCCGGGGAAGACTCGCGCTCAGGTCCCGGTGCTGGAGGACAGAGGGAGTCCCGGAGGAGAGAGAGAGGAGAGAGAGAGGAGGCGGTCACGTGACTCTGGCCGCTCTCCGGAAGTGAGCTCAGCGCTGAAGACTTTAGTCCAGAGCCACGCCGTGTTTTACGCAGCGCCAAACACTTAGGGACCGTCAACCAATCACAACACATGCAACAAACAAACAGTCCAATCACCTCTTAAGCCCCGCCTTAACCGAGCACATTTTCTCCAGTTTGGCTTTACCCAAATCTAAAAGCTTCTTGGAAAAGTGTCAAAACTCCCGTAAATACTGTAGGTGCCCAGTCCAAACAAAATAAAGCAACAAATAAACAACTTTTAATTAACTTTGCATATTGGAAAATATATGACATAAAGAAAACAAAACATAACATAGAAATAACTAGAAATTACAAAAACTCACAATTTGTGACTAATAAACCAAAAAGTGAAGTTAATTTTAGCTTTACACAAAAAAGGACAAATCATTTCCACAAATAAAGTACTTTCTGAGATGATGCTGTGTTTATATTTTATTCACACTTGTTCTAATCTGAACCTTTAAGACAATTATAAATATATAAATATATTAATATTTAAAGCATTGACATTTTTGGATGTAAATTGCAAATCTGCCCCAGTTATAAATGATTATGATTCTGCCACAAACTTTAATCTGAACCTTTAGTGCTGTTTTTATGCAGAAATATACAATAAAAAATGAATATGTAAAATTAAAGGAGCATGATTCAACTTTTTATGTGTAAAAATACAGTGGTGACCCAGGTTGGCGTGTAACAGGTAGTTTTGCGCGCTTTACTTTCCATCCAGTGGTCTGTAAAACGACGGGGGCGACGCTGGCTGCAGAGAGTGAGGCGGGTCGTCTTGTGACCAAAGGGTCGGCGGTCGAATCCCCCAAGGTTGCCCACTGTCTTGTGTCCTTGGGCTAGACACTTCACCCACCCTTGCCTCAGTGTCTTGCGTACATGGTGTTGAATGAGCTGTAATGGGTGACCTTGTTCCTTGATGTAAAGCGCTTTGGAGTGCCTAAAGCAGGTAGAAAGCGCCTATATAAAATGTGACCATTTACGCACCTAACTGAGCTCTCAACCAGAAAACCCAAAACTATTGATCCTGATGAACAAGATACCTAAAAGACTTGAGTAGAAAGTTCATCCATTTTTTCTTCTCTGAGCCGAGTCGTGAAGCAGCGTCTGAGCAGAGATGCCCAGACTCCCCTTCTGATCCACCGCACACGTCCTCCAGGATGTTCTGAAGCCGAGGCACACCAGGACACAGGACACATGTCCCTCCTACGAAGTTCTGTCCTTCACATAGGACGCCCTTCCGGCCCTGGCTTCTCCTACAGAAGTCCTGTCTTACATGAGGGACGCCCTCGGCCCTGCGCTCGCTAAGAAGTCCGTCCTCCACATTGAGGACGCCCTCCGGCCCCTGGCTGCTCCTACGAAGTCCTGTCCTCACATGAGGGACGCCCTCCGGCCCCTGGCTGCTCCTACAGAAATTCTTGCCTCACATGAGGGACGCCCTCGGCCCCTGGGTGCTACCTTACAGACGTTCTGTCCTCACCATGAGGCCCCCCTCCGGCCCCTGGCTGCTTCCTACAGAAGTTCTGTCCTTCGATTGAGGGACTCCCTCCGGCCCCTGGCTGCTACCTACAGGAAGTTTCTGTCCTCACATGGGGACGCCTCCGGCCCCTGGCTGCTCCTACAGAAGTCCTTCCTCACATGAGGAACGCTCTTCCGGCCCCGGCTGGCTCCTAAGAAGGTTCTGTCCTCACATGAGGGACCCCTCCGGCCCCTGGCTGCTCCTACAGAAGTCCTGTCCTTACATGAAGGGATGCCCTCCGGCCCTGGCTGCTCCTACGCAGAAGTCCTGTCCTTACAGTTGGGGACGCCCTCCGGCCCCTGCTTGCTCTACAGAAGTTCCTTTCCTTACATGAGGACGCCCTCCGGCCCTGGCTGCCTCCTACAGAAGTTCTGTCCTAGAATGAGGGACGCCTCCGTCCCACTAGAGCTGCTCTACAGAAGTCCTGTCCTTACATGAGGACGGCCTCCGGCCCTGCTGCTCCTACAGAAGTTTCTGTCCTCACAGGAAGACGCCTCGGCCTGGGCTGCTCCTACAGGAAGTCCTGTCCTTTACATGAGGACGCCCCTCCGGCCCCTGCTGCTCCTACAGAAGTTCGTCCTCCACAGGGAGAGACGCCTCCGGCCCCTGCTGCTCCACAGAAGTCCTGTCCTCACATTTGAGGACGCCTCCGGCCCCTGGCTGCTCCTACAGAAGTTCTGTCCTCACAGGAAGAGACGCCTCCGCCCTGGCGCTCCACAGAAGTCCTGTCTCACATGAGGGACGCCCTCGGCCCCCTGGCTGCTCCTACAGAAGTTTGGTTCCTCCACAGGAGAGACGCCCTCCGGCCCCTGGCTGCTCCCTACATTAAGTTCTGTCCTCACGGAGAGACGCCTCCGGCCCTGGATGCTCCTACAGAGTCCTGTCCTTACATGAGGCACGCTCTCTGGGCCCTGGCTGCTCCCCACAGAAGTCCTGTCCTCAACATGAGGGGACGCTCTCTGGCCCCTGGCTGCTTCCTACAGAAGTTCTGTCCTCACACAAGGGACCTTCTCTGGCCTGGCTGCCCCACAGGAAGTCTGTCCTCACATGAGGGACGCCCTCCGGCCCTGGCTGCTCCCTACAGAAGTTCTGCTCTCACACAAGGACTTCTCTGGCCCCTGGCTGCCTTCCACAGGAAGTCTGTTCTCACATGGGGACGCTCCTGGGCCCCTGGCCTGCCTCCTACAGAAGTTCTGGTTCCTCACATGAGGGACGCTCTCTGGCCCCTGGCTTGCTCCTACAGGAGTTCTGTCCTTACCACGAGGACGCCTCGGCCCCTGGCTGCTCCTACAGAGTTCTTATCTCACAAGAGGACGCCCTCCGGCCCCTGCTGCTCCTACAAAGTTCTGTTCTCACATGAGGGACGCTCTCTGGCCCTGGCTGCTCCCACAGAAGTCTGTCCTTACTGAGCGGGACGCCTCCGGACCCTGTGCTCCTACAAAGTCTGTTCTACATGAGGGACGCCCTCGGCCCCTGGCTGCTCTACAGAAGTTCTGTTCCCACATGAGGGACGCCCTCCGGCCCTGGCTGCTCCTACAGAAGTTCTGTCCTCACATGAGGACGCTTCTGGCCCCCTGGCTGCTCCACAGAATTCTGTCCTCACATGAGGGACCCCTCCGGCCGGCTGCTCCTACAGAAGTTCTGTCCTCACATGAGGACGCTCTTCCGGCCCTGGCTGTCCACGAAGTTCTGTCCTCACATTGAGGACGCTTCTCTGGCCCCTGGCTGCTCCACAGAAGTTCTGTCCTACATGAGGGACGCCCTCCGGCCCCTGGCTGTCTACAGAAGTTCCTGTTCCTCACACGAGTGCGCTCTCCGGCCCCTGGCTGCTCCTACAGAAGTCCTGTCCTCACATTGAGGACGCTCTCCGGCCCCTGGGCTGCTCCCACAGAAGTTCTGTCCTTACACGAGGGACGCCTCCCGGCCCTGGGCTGCTTCCTACAGAAGTTCTGTTCCTCACACGAGGGACGCTCCTCTGGGCCCTGGCTGCTCCCACAGAAGTCCTGTCTCAATGAGGGACGCCTCCGGCCCCTGGCTGCTCCTACATCTTCTCCTGCACAGGGACGCTCTCTGGCCCCTGGTCTTCCCACAAAGTTCTGTCTTACAACGAGGGACGCTCCTCCGGCCCCTTGGCTGCTCCTACAAAGTTCTGTTTCTCAATGAGGGACGCCCTCCGGCCCCTGGCTGCTCGACAAGAAGCTTTCTGTTCTTCACAGGAAGAGCGCCTCCGGCCCTGGCCTGCTCCTTACAGAAGTTCGTCTCAAAGAGGACGCCCTCCGCCCCTGCTGCTCATACAGAAGTCTGTCCCACACAGGGACGCCCTCCGGCCCTGGTTGCTCCTACAGAAGTTCTGTTCTCACAAGAGGGACGCCCTCCGGCCCTGGCTGCTCTACAGAAGTTCTGTCTCCATGAGGGACGCCCTTCCGCCCTGCTGCTCCTAAATTTGTCCTCCACATGACGACGCCTCCGGCCCCTGGCTGCTCCTACAAATTTGTCTCACATGAGGACGCTTCTCCTGGCCCCTGCCTGGCTGCTCCTACAGAGTCCTTCCTTTTACATGAGGAACGCTCCTCTGGCCCCTGGCTGCTCCCCACACATGAAGTTCTGTCCTCACATGAGGGGACGCCCTCCGGCCGCCTGCTGCTCCTACAGAAGTCTGTCCTCACGAGGGACGATCTGTCCGGCCTTGGCTGCTCCTACAGAAGTTTTGTGTCCTCACACGAGGACGCTCTCCGGCCCTGGCTGCTCCTACAGAAGTTCTGTCCTCATGAGGACGCCCTCCGGGCCCTGGCTGCTCCTACAGAAGTCTGTCTCACATGGGACGCCTCGGCCCCTGGCTGCTCCTACAGAAGTCCTGTCCTCACATGAGGGACGCTCTCGGCCCCTGGCTGCTCCACAGAAGTCTGTCCTTAACGAGGGGAGCCCTCCGGCCCCTGGCTGCGCTCGCTACAGAGTCCTGTCCTCACATTGTAGGTACCGCCTCGCGGCCCCTGGCTGCTCCGTACAGAAGTTCCTGTCCTTACTACGAGGACCCTCCGGCCCTGGCTGCTCTACAGAAGTTGTCCTACTTGAGGACGCCTCCGGCCCCTGGCTGCCTAAGAAGTTCTGTCCTAGATGAGGCGACGCCCTCGCCCTGGCTTGGCCTTCTGCCTACCAGAGTTCGTGTCCCTCACGATGTGGGGACGCCCGCGCCCTGGCTAGCTCCTACAAAACAGTCCTGGATCCTTACAATGAGGGACGCCTTCGGCCTCCTGGCTGCTCCTACAGAGTTCTGTCCTACATGAGTGGACGCTCCTCCGCCCGCTGGCTGCATTCTACATGAAGTTGCTGTCGGTGCACATTGAGGACGCCCCTCCGGCCCCTGGCTGCTCCTACAGAATTCTGTCCTCACGATGTAGGGACGCCTCCGGGCCCTGTGCTCCTACAGAAGTCCTGTCCTTACATGAGGACGCTCTCCGGCCCCTGTTGCTCCTACAGAAGTCCTGTGTCCTTACATTGAGGGACGCCTCGGCCCCTGGGGTGCTCCTACAGAAGTTCTGTCCTCCACAATGAGAGGACCCCCTCCGGCCCCTAGGTGCTTTCCTACAGAAGTTCTGTCCTCACATGAGGGCGCCCTCCGGCCCTGGCTGCTCCTACAGAAGTTGTGCCTCACACGAGGGGACGCTCTCCGGGCCCCTGGTGCTCTTACAGAAGCTGTCCTACACAGGGACGCCTCCGGCCCCTGGGCAATGCTCCTACAGAAGTTTCTGTCCTCACATGAGGGACCCCTCCGGCCTGGCTTGCTCCTACAGAAGTTCTGTCCTTACACGAGTGACGCCTCGGCCCGCTGGGCTCCTTACAATAAGTTCTGTCCTTAACGACGAGGGCGCCTCCGGCCCCTGCTGCTTGCCGTACAGAAGTTCTGTCATCATGGGGGACGCCCTCCGGCCCCTGGCTTGCTCGCTACAGAAAGTCTGTTCCTCACATGTAGGGAGCCCTCCGGCCCCTGCTGCTCCTACAGAAGTTCTGTCCTCACACGAGGGACGCCCTCCGGCCGCCTGGATGTCTACGAGTTCTGTCCTCATATGAGGACGTTCTCTGGCCCCCTGGCGCTCTACAGAAGTCTTCTTACATGTAATAGGTTAAAGGTTGAAACGTGTAGTTTAAACACAAGCTTAATTCGCAGATAAAACTTTTCATTTGCATCGGAAACTAAGAAGAGAGTGAGCTGTTGTCCTGTTTCTGGTTTTAGTGTTTAAAGAGAATTGAACATCTCTTGTCCTTCGTATGAATATAAAGAGAGCAGAACGAAGGGACAGAGACTGAGAAGCTGAAAGTCTGACAAGAATAAACTGTTCACATCATGGATAAATTCTTAACACAATACTACCCGAGTACAGCAGTTCATTTCATGAGCGGCTCCTTCAGCACATTTCCTGAGTTTGGAGCTGAGTTTCCTGATCCATAACAGATTATTGTGGATTATTCTGGGATTATTCTGGATATTCTGGATTTGAAGGATCACGTATCGCATCACGTGCCAACAAACACCTCAGTTTTATTGAATCTGGATTTGACAGCAGGTCGCTACTGACGGGAAAATAACAAAACTCTTTATACTCCCGCCAAACCGAGACTCCTCCAGCCAGCTTTACCAAATCTAAAAGTTTCTTTCACCTGTGACAGTTTACTGACATTAGATAAAATGAATACTTTGAAGGACAACAAAATTTTTTACAGTGAAATGGGAATGACTGCTAGGGGACATATAGTAATAAATAATAATATAATAATATATATAATAATAATAATAATTAATATAATTTTGTAAGTGGTTGATTATGATAACTATTGACAATGTAATGCTTAAATAATAACTAAATATCAGGATGGTCAATTAATGAATGGTGATGGTGTTCTATTAAGAATATGATTGGATATGTTATATGTGACGGAAATGAGTGAAAAAAAAAGAAAAAATGACCAAAAAAGTAAAAGTCTAAAATTGAATAAATTAAAATAAATGTATATTTACTTAAACTGCATACATTTCATGTTGGTGCTATGTTTCTTATTGGAAGTCTTGGTAAATCTCATGTGATTTTCTTCTTGTAAAACTTGGAATGTTTTCTTTGATTAATGCGGCTATACGTAAAGTTAATGTGGACAATGTAATTGTTAAGGAGTATAATTTATGATTCATGGAGGGCACACCCACAGGGCTGTGTGTGTACTACAGGTATGTGGAATGAAACTTGTCATTTCACTAATTGTTACAGAATAAAACAGTACATAGTATGTCCTGTTGCACATGTTGCCTGGTGGTAACTCAGGATTGTAATGTAAAGGTGATTATATTGTATGAAATCACGAGATGCTGCTGTATCACCGTTTTATTGGCCTCATTGTAATCGCAACGCAGTTGCGCACTCACGAAACACGCGCGAAGCTGTTAAGTATACAGGGTGTGAGGCCCTTATACTTAATATTGCGAGCAAAGATGATATGGGGTATGATGGTCAACTGTCATAGAGGTGGATGACGAGGCGCTTTAGCGCTCACTACACGTTGTACACCATGCTCATGCTAGAGGTATGCGGCCACACGCAGCACGCTTGTAAAACACCTGTATGCTCACTGTAGAGAGCGCTTCACACGTGTAACACCATGCTCACTGTAGAGGACGCTCACACACGTGTAACACCATCTCACTGTAGAGGAGCGGTCACACACGTGTAACACCGATGCTCGACTGAGAGGACGCTCACACACGTGTAAGCACACATGCTCCACTGTAGAGGAGCCCACACGTGTAACCACCATGTCACTGTAGAGGAGCGCTCAGCCGTGTAATATCACCATGCTCATGTAGAGGAGCACTTCAAACACGTGTAACACCGCTCACGTAGAGGAGCACTCACACACGTTGTAACACCGATGCTACTGCTAGAGGAGCTCATATCACGTTGAACACCATGCTTCGACTTAGGGGCATTCCACACGTGTACACCTCACACTGTAGAGGAGCCTCACAACGTGTAACACCATGCTCACTGTAGAGGCACTTCACACCACGTGTATTCACCATGCACACTGTGAGAGGAGCACTGCACACAGTGAACCACCATGCCACGTAGAGTAGCACGCACACACGGTAACACGCATGCTCTACTGTGAGGAGCCACTCACACACGTGTAACACTCATGGCCACTGTAGAGTGAGCACTCACCACAGAGTAACACCAGCACACTGTAGAGGAGCTCACACACACGTTAAGCCCATGCTCACGTAGGGATGCACTCACACACGTGTAAACCATGCTCCCTGTTCAGAGGATGCACTTCACAAGCGTGTAACACATGCTCACTGTAGAGAGCGTCACACACGTGTTGTACACCATGCACCTGTAGAGGAAGCTCACACACGTTAACCCGATTGCTCACTGTAGAAGGAGCCGCTCCACCGTGTAACACCGATGCTCACTGATAGAGGGAAGCTCCAGCCACACGTGTACACCATCGCACACTGTTAGGGAGCGCTCGCACACGTTTGTACACCGATGCTCTGTAGAGGAGCATTCACACGGAACACAGTGTCACTGTTAGAAGGGTCCTCACACACGGTGTAAATACATGCTCACTGTAGAGAGCTCACACACGTGTAACACATGCTCATGTAGAGGAGCGCTCACCACACACGTGTAACCCATGCTCACTGTAGAGGAGCACTCACACACGTGTAACTCGACGATGCTCATCTGTTAGGGGCACTCACAACGTGAACACCATGCTCACTGTAGAGAGCTCACACACGGTGTAACACCTGATCTTCCTGTTAGAGGAGCACTCACACGTTTGTAATCACCATGCTACTGTAGAGCGAGCGGCTCACACCGTGTAACACCATGCTCATGTGAGGAGGCACTCACACACGTCGTAACACCATCTCAGCTGTAGAGGGAGCACTCACACACGTGTAAAACCATGCTCACGTTGCTAGAGCGGGAGCTTCACAGACGCTGTAACACCATGCTCAGCGGTAGTAGGGAGCGCTCCAACGTGTAACACCATGCTCACTGTAGAGGAGCACTCACACCGGTGTTGAACACCATGCTCACGTGTAGAGGACGCTCACACGTGTACACCATCTCACTGTAGAAGGAGCGACTCACACCACGTAACCACATGCACATGTTAGAGGAGCGCTCACACACGTGATAACACCATTGCTCACTGTAGAGGAGCGCTCACACACGTGTACACCATGCTCGCTTGTAGAGGAGACTCACACACGTGTAACAACCATGCTCACTGTAGAGGAGCACATCACACACGTGTACACCATGCTCACGTAAGAGGAGCGCTCCTACACACGTGTAACACCATGCTCCACTGTAGAGGGCTCACACCGTTATACACCATGTCCGTAGAGGAGTCACTACCACGGTGAACACCGATGCCACACTGTTAGAGAGAGCTCACCACGTTGTAACACCTATGCTCCTGTAGAGGAGCATCACCGATCACGTGAACACTCATGCTCAGTAGAGGAGCGCTCACATGCACGTGACTGCTCACGAGAGAGCTTACACACGTGTAACACCATGCTCACTTGGAGGAGCGCTCACACACGTTAACACCATGCTCACTGTAGAGGAGCGCACCCACGCGTAACCAATGCTCACGTGTAGAGGAGCACTCACACACGTGTAAACACTGGCACACTGGTAGAGAGCACCACCACGGTAACACCATGCTCTGCTGAGGAGCTCACAACGTGTACACCATGCTCACTGGTAGAGGAGCACTCAGCCAGCAGTGTAACAGCCGGATTATGCACACTGTGAGGAGCACTCCCACGTTGTAACACCATGCACCACTGTAGAGGAGCACTCACACACGTGTAACACCATGCTCCACTGAGAGAGCTCACACACACCACGTGTAACACATGTCAATGTAGAGGAGCCGCTCACACACGTGTAACACCATTGCACACTGTAGAGGAGCTCACACATTCAGCACACCGTTGTAACACCATGCACAACTGTAGAGGAGCTCACAAACGATTGTAAACACTTGTTGAGGGCTCACAACACACGTGTGTAATCACCATGCTCACTGATAGAGGAGCGTACACACGTGTAACACCATGCAACACTGTAGAGGAAGCTCACCAGTGTAACACCATGCTCACTGTAGAGGAGCGCTCACAACGTTTGGTAACACCATTGCTCACTGTAGAGGAGCACTCACCACACGTGTTAAACACCATGCTCACATGTAGAGGAGCACTCACACACGATATAACACCATGCTTACTGTAGAGAGGCAGCTTCACACACGTGTAACACCATGCTCACTGTTAGAGGAGCTCACACACCGTTTAACCACCATGTTCCGACTGATAGAGGAGCGCTACACAGTGTGTAACACATGCCTCACTGTAGAGGGAGCACTCACACACGTGTACACCATTGCTCATGTTAGAGGAGCTCACACACGTGTAACACCATGCTCACTGTAGAGGAGCACTCACACACGGTAACCAATGCTCACTGTAGAGGAGCACTCACACACGTGTAACACCATGCTCACTGTAGAGGAGCGGCTACCACGTGTAACACCAATGCTCACTGTAGAGGAGCTCACACACGCTGTACATCCATGCTCACTGTATAGGAGCGTCACACACGTGTAACACCAGCTCACTGTTAGAGGAGCCGCTCACACACGTTACACTCCATTGCTAAACTTGTTTAAAAGGGGGAGCACTCACACACGTGAACACATGCACACTGTAGAGGCGGCACTCACACAGTGTAACCACCTGCTCACTGTAGAGTGAGCTCACACACGTTGTAACACTGCTCACTGTAGAGGAGCCACTCACACAGTGTAACACCATTGCTCACTGTAGAGAGCGCTCACCAACACGTGTAACCACCATGCTCACTGTAGAGAGCACTCACCACGGTACACCATGCTCACTGATAGAGGTAGCGCTCACACTACGTTAACACCTAGCACACTTAGCAGGAGTCACAACGCTGTAACACCATGCTCACTTTGTAGAGGAGCGCTGCACAACGTAAACCCATGCACACGTAGGAGGAGACTCACACACGTGTAACACTATGCCCACTGTTAGAGGAGCTCACACACGTTGTAACACCATGCTCCACTGTTAGGGAGCTACACACACGTGTACACCTGCACACGTTTAAAAAGATTTGAGCTCTCACACACGTTGTAACACCCATGCTCACTGTAGAGGAGCGCCACACCACACGTGTAACACCTATGCTCACTGTAGAGGAGCTCACACACGTGTAACACCATGCTCACGTAGAGGAGCGCTCACACACGTGTAACCCAGCTCACGTGTAGGGGCTGTCACACCGTGTAACACATGCAACACGTGTAGAGGAGCGCACAGCACGTGTACACCATGCCACTGTAGAGACCAACACGTGTAACACCATGTCACTGTAGAGGAGCGTCAACCGTGTATACACGATGCTCACTGTAGATGGAAGCGCTCGACACACGTTAACACCATGCTACGGCTGTAGAGGAGCTCATACACGTGTAACACCATGCTCCTGTAGAGGAGCTCACCAGCACGTGTAAACCATGCACACTGTAGATGGAGCACTCAACAGTGTACACCATGCACACGTTAGAGGAGCTAAACGGACACCGATGCTCGCTGTAGAGGAGCCTCACCCGACACGTGTACACACCATGCACCACTGGAGGAGGAGCTCACAACGTGTAACACATTGCTCACTGTAGAGGAGCTCCAACACTTTAACACCATGCTTCACTGTAAGGAGCTCACACACGTGTAACACCAATGCACACTGTTAGAGGAGCACCACACATCGTGTAACACCATGATCACTGTAGAGAGCTCACAACACGTGAACACCATGCACACTGTTAGAGGAGCAGCTTCACAGTTGTAATCACAGCTCAACCTGTAGAGGAGCATCAACACCAGTGTTAACACCTGCTCACTGTAGAGGACCACTCACACACACTGTGTAACACCATGCTCGCTGTAGAGGAGGGCTCACACACACGTGTAACACCGATGCACACTGTAAGGGAGCTCACACAGTGTAACACCATGGCTCACGTGTAGAGGAGCTACACACGTGTAAAACTCACACTGAGAGGAGGCTCACCACACGTGTAACACCATGACATCTGTAGAGGAGCTCACACAGCGTGTAATGCACCGATGCTCACTTAGAGATGCGCTCACCACGTGTAACCATGCGACTGCTGAGGAGCTCACCCGCTTTAACACCATCTCACGTAAAGGAGCGCTCACACACCGTGTAACACCATGCTCACTGTAGAGGAGCTCACACACGGTAACACCATGCTCATGTAGAGGAGCGCTCACACACACGTTTGAACACGATGCTCACGCTAGAAGGAGCCACTCACACACGGTAACACCATGCTCAGCTGTAGAGGACACTCACACACGTGTAACCCATGCTCACTGCTAGAGGTAGCTCACACACGGTTGTGAACACCATGCTCATCTGGTAGGGAGCGCTCACACGTAACACATGCTCAACCTGTAGGGAGCGCTGCTCACACCGATGTAACACCGTGTCACGTGTTAAGCAGTAGCGCTCACACGTGTAACACCATAGCTCACTGTAGAGGAGCACGTCAACAGTGTAACACTATGCTCACTGTAGAGGAGCGCTCACACGTGTAACACTCATGCTCACTGTAGAGGAGCTTCACACCACACTGTGGTAAACACCATGCACACTGTAGAGGAGCTCACACAACACGCATGTACCATCATGCACACTGATAGAGGAGCGCTCACACGTGTAACACCATGCTCACTAGAGGATGGCGCTTCAGCACACACGTGTAACACCATGCTCACTGTTAGTAGGGTCACACACGTGTAACACTATGTTCTTCACTGTAGAGGAGCCTCACACAGCAATGTAACGACCATATGCTCACTTGTTAGCACGGAGCTACACACGTTACGCACCATGCTCATCTGTAGAGGAGCACTCACAGGTACACCATGCTCACTGTAGAGGCAGGCCGAACATCACGTGTAATAGCCATTGCTCGCTGTAGAGGGGCTCACACTACACGTGTAACACCATGCTCACTGAGAGGACGCGTCACACACGTGTAACACACATTGTCACTGTATGAGGATGGCTCACACGTGTAACATATCTCACTGTAGAGGAGCACTCACACACGGATGTACACCTGCTTCAGCTGTAGAGGACGGTCACACGTGTAAACACCATGCTCACTGTAGAGGGGCTCACACGTGTACACCATGCTCATCTGTTAGAGGAGCGTCAACATGTGACATGCCTGCTCGCTGGTAAAGGAGCGCTCACACAGCGTGTAACACCATTGTTCCTGTAGAGGAAGCTCACACACGGTGTAAAACCATGCTGCTGTAGAGAAGCACTACACCACGTGTAACACTCATGCCACTGTAGAGAGCACATCACACACGTGTAACACCATGTCACTATAGAGAGAGCTCACACACGTTGATAACACCAATGCTCACTGTAGAGGAGCGCTCCCACACAAGTGTACACCAATGTTCACTGTTAGAGGAGCGCACACACGTGTAACACCATGCTCCTTGTAGAGGAGCACTCACAACACGTGTAACAACCATGCTCACTGTAGATGAAGCACTCACACACCGATGTTAACACCATGTTCACTGTAAGAGGAGCTCACACACGTGTAACACCATGTTCACTGATAGAGGCAAGCGCTCACACACGTGTAAACACCATGTTCACGTGTAGGGAGCGCTCACACACGATGTGAACACCATTTCACTGTTAGAGGAGCACTCACACACGTTGTATGACAGCACATAGGCTCACTGTATAGAGGTAGCACTCACACATGTGTATACCACCATTGCATGGCTGAATTAGAGACGCTCAACACACGAATGATAAACACGCGATGCTCCACTGGTAGAGGAGCGCTCACACACGACTATGTAACCACCTGCGTCACTGTAGGATCGTGCACATCCGGTGAGATTACATTCTGATGATGAACGCTCGTATGTGGCAAAGCCAAGTTTTTTAGGCCTTCTCTGTAAGTTTATTATGTTAAATCCACGTATTAAACGTAGCTTATAGAGTCCACTCTAGCTTATTGAATCTAATTTGGCCATTAGTCTCCAGCGAGACTTTTTCCTCCGCTTGAACCAACAGCTTCTGCTGTGGATTAATTCCTTCTCTCTCTTCTCCGTTAGCGCGTATTAGCTCAGCTGGCTTAGTTTAGCACGATGGCTACCCCGTCTACTTCTGCCTCTTTCGCGCTGTTCCTGCTCAGGTTTTGCCGATATGTACGAGAATCAGAACCCTTGCCTAACCTTCACAGATGAAGGAGTAGTTCCGATGCGTTAAAAGTGTAGTTGGTAGCTTTGGAGGCCCAGGGTGTCTCGAAGTTAGAGGAGCGGCATAGTCGGAGTGTAGTGAAGGCTAGTGTTAGCTACAGTCAGATTTAGTGGCAGGGACCGCACAGTCCGTTCCAACAGTAGAATAGAGAGGATTAGATACAGCTGAGGTTAGCCACCGCAGCGGGTCCCGTTTGCATCCGGGACAAGACCAGGACGGAATTTGTGGACTGTTCGGAGGGCGAAGTGCTAAGCGACACACCCGTTAGCCCACCAAACTCTTCACGTCCAGAACAGGTTTTCTCCCCTTCAGCGCCACACGGCTGAACCTGAATTACTCTGGTGATTGGAAGCATCCATAGTTAGGGACGTGAAAGATCCAGCAGCTTTGGTTTAGGTGTTATCCGGGGGCCAGAGGTTGGTGGACATCGAAGGTAACCTTAAGCGCTTTAAAGAGGGAGGAGGCGGTTCCGTCGGATCGTGATCCACGGCGGGTGGTAACTGTATGTCCGGCGGGACAGTCAGAGGTTCTCCAAATTTGCAAGTAGGCGCGTGTGTGAATTGGCTATAAACGATGTCAGATACCGTAATATACTCTGGTCCTCTGCCCCCAATTGGTCGAAATTGATGAAATGTTATAGCAGACATTTATTCATTTAACTGCTGGTGTCTAGATGGTGCCGAGCAAAATGACGTTGGAGATATGGTCAGTAATTGGAGCGCCTTTTTGGGGAAAGCCCAGCTCGATGCGCCTGAAGGGATGCATACATCCAAAATGGATGGCATCGCGCTTTTATCTGGACGGTTAATATATGGCCGATAGCCTTAGTCGCGGAAAAAGGCCCCAAAATTGACGGATCCAGATTTGCAGCCACCGGGCGCAAGCAGTCGTTGTAGAACACTGCCTCGTGGTAACCACCGACCCTGCTCGCCGGATTGTCCACAAATCAAGTTGGTGTAGATTCTCCAGAACAAATTAAAGACGGTGTCTGTCCCCCGTAAACCAAAAACTAAAATATCAAAAAGCTCACATAACAACGCTGGCATGCGAACCAAATAACTTTAATACAAATACCAGAACAGAATAAAGACTGTGTCAGTCCCCGTACACCAGCACTAAAACATTAAAAACTCACAGAAACAAGACGCTGCGTGCGACCAAATTAAACTTGAATACCAAAAACCCAAGCAGTAAACTAAACATTAACAAAACAATACCAAAGTGCTAAGGCACCATAACGTGTGGGTTGTTGAGTATTAGATCAATTCCTTCATGCAAGAGTCCTTTTGGTAGTAAACGAACTTTAATTTGCGATAACAACGTTTTGACCGTTCTCGCCTGACTGAAACATGGCTTCAGCAGGATGACTATGTGTAGGCTTAATGAATCTACCCCTTCCTAGGTGTATGTTAATTTTCAGGCTGCTAGAACGCACAGCCGGAGTGGTGGGGGTCGCAGTGATATCACACTCTAATTCTGTGTTCTAAATCCCAAAGATAACCCTAAAGTTTTAATTGCGTTTTGAAAGTTTTAACACTGTCTCTTACTTGCCCCATGAATGGTTAAAAAAACAAAAAGCGTTACTACTTCTATTATTTATCGGACCCCCTGGACCTATTCAAGACTCTTAGCAGAGTTGCTTGAGTTTTACTAGTTATAGTGTAGATTGGAAGTAATTATAAAGTAGGTGATTTAATTCTCTCTCTGATAATAATAGGAGTCTGAGCAAGAAGGCATTTGTCCCTTGTGACGGGGTTGGTTTTACACAAATATGAATCAACCCCATCACTGTCATAAACACACTCTTGATCTGGTTTTAACATATAGATTGAAATTAGCGACTAACCTTCCCCTCAGATCCGGCGGCTTTCTGACATTTTTAATTAGCATTCAAGTTCTAATCGAAGTTCTTACTAATCCAAGGATAAAATTCAATAACGTACACCATCTGAAAAAGCTTGTGTTTTAAAATTTTAAAGAAATGATCCAGCCAGTCTTTAATACTTATGTCTACTAGAGAAATAGTCGCTTATTGATTTAAATGAAAGTGCAATCAGTTTGTCGACAAGCGTTTATGCTCACACTAAAAACAGCCCTTGATGTTCGGCCCACTGGAAACAAAAAGTTGTTCGGCCAGGTGATCACTCCCTGGTATTAATGCGAGACACGCCACGCTTTAAGCCAAAAGACTCGCCAATATAGACACGGTCCTATTGCGCAAGTCTAGCACTCTGAGCAATCTCTTAGATACTTGGAAAAAATAGGCCTACTGCATTAGCAAGCCATGAGGAAAGCAAAAACTAATTACTACTCTTCCACTATTGAAGTAAATAAAATAACTCTAGGTTTTTTTTTACACTCTCGGGTAGCCGGCTAACAACAGTCACAGTGCAGTGGTGGCCTTCCATTCCTGATACCCTTAGCTGCGATGGTTCCTTCAATTTCTTTAATGTAAATCACAACCATTTAGAAATAAAATAAATGATAAGCTTCCTTGTCTTTATTCTTATCTAAATCCAGCTGTAGAATTCAATGTCTCCTTTGAAGTCTTATGGGACAGGCTTCATAACTATAGATGAGGCTGAGGTATATCATCAATTATGTCTTCAAACCGTCACTTGTCTTCTAGATCCACATTCAATTAAACTTCCTCAAAGAAATTATCCTGAAATCTCAGATACCTTCATTGAAATAATTAATTCGTCTTTAGAAAATGGGCTATGTGCCACGTCTTTAAATATGCTGTTATCAAACCACTGTTGAAAAAACCAATTTCTCGATCTGAGTATTTAGCAAACTATAGGGCCCATATCTAATCTGGCCTTTTCTTTTAAAAGTCCTTGAAAAAGTTGGCTAAGCAGCTTTGCAGCCACCTACAGGACAATTAGATTTATTATAAAATTTCAGTAGGCATACAGAACTTATTCATGCACAGAGACCGCCTTAGTCAAAGTTACAAGACCTGTTATTAGCAAGCTAGACGCGGATACTTCAATCCTAGTTCTGTTAGGACCTAGTGCCGCTTTGACACAATCGAGCCCACAATATTACTCCTGCAGAAGGTTAGAAACTGACGTAGCGCATTAGGGGAACAGCCCTTCTCTTGTTTAAATCTTTATTTCTGATTAGGCACCAATTTGTTATTGTAAACCAACAGTCTACCGTGTTCCAAAGGTGTTGCTGTGGGTGCCACAGCGCTCAGTGGCTCGGCCAATTTATTATATATGTCATGGCTTCACTTAGGGTAACATAATCCGAAATCACAATTAAATTTCCCTTCTGCTACGGGGCGACCACGCTGTTTATCCAATGAAATCAGGTAAGACAGATAATTAGATACGCTAGTTCCTGCGTTAAAGCCGTTAACACCTGGATGACTGTAAATTCCTCCTCCTTAACCCTGATAAAACCAGGTTATTATATTAGGTCCTTTCAAAACTGAGAGAGTCTCTATCTCGCGCTATCTCCCTGTAAATGTTAGCGTTATCGACGAAGCTCTACAGTAAAAAACCTTTGGAGTTCTGATCTCTGTTTGACCAAAGTACCTCTCTTTAATAAAAACAAGTAGAAACCAGGCTTGTAAAATTGCGTTCTTTCACCTGCGCTAAATTGCTCTAAAATACGAAATATCCTACCTAGAGGCATGCAGAAAACTTATTTCATGCCTTTGTTTCTCAAGGGCTGGACTACTGTAAACTCCTGCTAGCAGGTGTCCTAAAAGCTCCCTTAAAAGTTTTAATTAAGTTCAAAATCAGCTGCAGATTGTTAACGGCGTACAAAAAGAAGAGAACACATTACACCTGTTGAGTTTGAATTCAAATTTAAATCCTGCCTCCGTCACATATTTAAAGCATAAAGGTATAATGGCTCCGCTTTATGTCTCCAAGACGCTATCGTTTCCATATCAGCCAACAGAGCACTCCGCTCTCCAAAACTCAAGGGAGCTACTAGTGATTCTCGGTCTCCAAAATTACTGTAGGAGGAAGCGCTTTAGCTAACCAAGCTCCGGTTTTATGGCAATAAACTCCCAGGCTACCGTTAAAGTAAGCAGACCAAGGTCCCTACATTTAGACTAGGACTCAAACGTACCTTTTCTTGATTAGCTGCTCATGATCAGGTCAGTAGTTTTAAAGCTCTAACCACAGCCTGAACAGTAAGCTTGGCGCTTAGGAGAAACACTCGCATATTGCTGAACGTACCGAGTACACTTTGAGCGCTATCCTCTTCTTCTTCTACTACAAACTTTTGTCTTATATGATACAAATATTTATCTATCAGTAGGTTCTGTTTCATTACTAATTCACTGGTTGCTTCCTGTCCCCCTCCCCCTCGGGACGTGTCTGTTCTAGATCGAATGGAGGAACCCGGCTAGACGGCAAGAAGCCTGCATCTGATTGACAGGCAAGCGACTGTATGGTCTCGATCCTGGCCCTATCTGATGAGGAGATCCTCCCTCGGCCTGGTCTCTCATATAGCTGTCCGTTCCATGGGAGTGGATCTTTCCAGCTTCTGTTGTTCTCCCCGAGAGTTACTCGATTTCTCCACCGGAGTTCATTTATTTTTGAGTTCTTTCCTTTGCCTGTGTTGGAGGTCTAAGGACAGGGGCACGGCCCGCGAGCCGCTCGTCGCCACTGCTGAC
>VHKM01000769.1:0-15000 GCA_007210695.1 Neogobius melanostomus
TAGATATTGTTTTATTTTCATATTCAACAGATTAATTTTTATACTAATAGTTCTTCACAAACATGACCGCACAAAGACAAACAGAGTCCTTTTGTTCAAACCAAAGCAAAGACGGAAACTATATTTCATCCTGCACGCCCACCTAGTAGAAACCTGGTTAGACCTGGTTAGACTGGGTTAGACCTGTTTAAGTCCTGGGTAGACGCTGGTTTAGACCTGGTAGTCGCGTTAGACCTGTTAGACCTGTTTAAGACCTGGGTTAGACTGGGTAGTCCTGGGTTAATCCGTTTAGACCTGGTTTAACCTGTAGACCTGGTAGTCCCGGGTTAAGACCGGTAGACCCTGGTCTAGTCTGGTTTGACCTGTTAGACCTGGTTTAGACCTGGTTAGTCCTGTTAGACCTGGGTCTAGTCCTGTGTTAGACTCGGTTTAAGACCTGGTTAGACCTGGTTAGCCTGGGTAGTCCGGGTTAGACCTTGTAGAACCTGGTATAGACCTGTAACTGGGTTAGACTGTTAGACCGGTTAGTCCTGGTAGACCTGGTTAGACCTGGGTTAGACTGGTTTAGTCCTGTTTAAGACCTGTTATAGACCTGGTTGAGTCCTGTTTAGACCTGGTAACACTGGGTAGTCCTGTTAGACCTGGGTTAGACCTGGTAGACCTGGGTTAGTCCTGTTAGTCCTGGTAGACCTGGTTAGACTGGGTAGACCTGGGTAGACTGTTTAGACCTGGTTAGACGGTAGTCCTTGTAGTCCTGGTTAGACCGGTAGACTGGTTAGACCTGGGTAACTGGTAGACCTGTTAAGACCTGGTTATCCTGGTAGTCTGGTAGACCTGGGTTAACTGGTTTAGACCTGGGTTAAGACTGTTAGTCCTTGGTTAGAACCTGTAAGACTGGGTTAACCTGGTAGACCGGTTAGACCTGGTTAGACCTGGGTTAGGTCCTGGGTTAGACCTGTTAGACCTGTTAGCGGTTTAGACCTGGGTAGACCGTGTTTGAGACCTGGGTAGACCTGGGTTGCCTGGTTTAACCTGGTTTAGACCTGTTAGACGTGGTTAGTCCTGTAGTCCGGTAGACCGTTTAACCTGGGTTAGACCTGGGGTAGACCTGGTAACCTGGGGTTAAAGACCGGTAGACCTGGTTAGACCGTTAGCCTGGTTAGAGACCTGTAGACCTGGTTAGACCGGGTTATCTGGTTAGTCCTGGTTAGACCTGGTTTAGACTGGTAACCTGGGTTAGGACTGGGTTAGACCTGTTAGACCTGTTAGTCCTGTAGTCCTGGTTAACCTGGTTTAGACCGGGTAAGTCTGGGTTAGTCCTGGTTAGAGCGGTTAGACCTGTTAGACCCTGGTTAGACCTGGGTAGTCCTGGTTTAGACCTGGTTTAGACCTGGTTAGACCGGTTTAGACCTGGGTTAGATCCTGTTCAGACGCTAGGTTAGTACTGGTTTTAGACCAAAGCGTTAAGTCCGTGGTTTAGACGTAAGATAGTCCTGGTTCAGACGTAGTGTTAGTCCTGGTTTAGACGTAGTTTTAGACCGGGTAGACTGGTTTAGAGCCTGGTAGACCGTACGTCTGGTTAGACCTGGGTTAGACCGGGTTAGACTGGTTTAGACCGGGTTAGGCCTGGGTTTTAGACGTAGGATAGTCCTGTTTAGAACGTAGGTTAGTCCTGGTTTAGACTAGGTTAGTCCTGGTTTACACGTAGGTTAGTCCTGGTTTAGACGTAGTTCGTCCTGGTTTAGCCCTGTTAACCTGGGTTAGACTGGGTAGTCCCTGGGTTAGTCCTGGTTGACCTGGTTAGACCTGGTTAGACCTGTAGACCTGGTAAGTCAGGTTTAGTCCAGGTTTAGTCCAGGTTTAGTCCAGGTTTAGACCTGGTTTAGTCCTGGTTTAGTCTGGTTTAGACCTGGTTTAGTCCTGGTTTAGTCTGGTAACTGGGTAGAACTGGTTAGACCTGGGTTTAGACCGTATCTGGTTTTAGACTGTAGAACCTGGTTAGACCTGTTTAGACCTGGGTTAGACGTTAGACCTGGGTTTAGACCTGGTTTAGTCTGGTTTAGTCCTGGTTTTAGTCCTGGTTTAGCCCTGGTTAGCCCTGGTTTAGTCTGGTTTAGTCCTGGTTTAGTCCTGGTTTAGACCTGGTTTAGCCTGGTGTAGCCTGGTTAGACTGGGTAGACCTGGTTTTAGACCTGTTAGTCCTGGTAGGGCCTGTTTAGACCTGGTTAGACCTGGTAGACTCTGGTTTAGACTGGTAGACCTGTTGACCCTGTTTAAGACCTGTTAACCTGTTTTAGACCTGGTTAGACCCTGGGTTAGCCTTGTAGAACCTGTTTAGACCGGGTAGTCCTGGTTAGTCCTGTTTAGACTGGTTTAGACCTGGTTAGACCTGTTTAGACCTGGGTAACCCCTGGGTAGACCGGTTTGACCGGTAGACTGGTTAGACCTGGTTAACCTGGGTAGGTCCCTGGGTAGACCTGGGTTAGACCTGGTTTAGACCCTTGTAGACCTGGTTAGCCTGTTAACCTGGTTAGAACCTGTAGACCGGTTAGACTGGTATCCTGGTAGTCCTGTTAGCCTGGTTAGACCTTTTAGATCCTGGTTAGCCTGGGTTTATGACTGGGTAGACCTGGGTTTAGACCTGGTTAGACCTGGTTTAGACGTAGGTTAGTCCTTGGTTTAGCCAAGGTTAGTCCTCGGTTTAGACGTAGGTTAGTCCTGGGTTCAGACGTAGGTTAGTCCTGGTTTAAAGACGTAGTGTGTGTAGTCCTGGTTAGACCTGGTAGACCTGGTTAGACCTGTTAGACCTGGTAGACCTGTTAACCTGGTAGACTGGTTTAGACCTGGTTAACCTGGTTTAGTCCTGGTTTAGACCTGGTTTAGACCTGTTTAGGTCCTGGTTAGAACCTGGTAGCCTGGGTTAGACCTGGGTAGACCTGGGTTAGACCTGGTTAGAACTGGTTTAGACCTGGTTTAGTCCTGGTTTAGACCTGGTTTAGTCCTGTTTTAGACTGGTTTAGACCGGGTTTAGTCCTGGTTTTAGTTCTGGTTTAGACCTGGTTTAGACTGGTTAGACCTGGTAGACTGGTTTAACCTGGGTTAGAACCTGGGTTAGTCCCTGGTTAACCTGTTAGTCCTGGTTTAGACCTGGTTTAGACCTGGTTAGACTGGGTTTAGACTGGTTTTAGACTGGTTTAGTCCTGTCTCAGACCTGGTTTAGACCTGGTTTAGACCTGGTTTAGACCTGGTTTTAGACCTGGTTTAGACCTGGTTCAGACCTGGTTCAGCTGGTTAGAACCTGGTTAGACCTGGTTAGACCTTGGGTTAGACCTGGTAGACCTGGTTTAGACCTGGTTAAGACCTGGTTTAAACCTGGTTATCCTGGGTTAGACGTAGGTTAGTCCTGGTTCAGACGTAGGTTAGTCCTGGTTTAGACCAAGGTTAGTCCTGGTTTAGACGTAGGTTAGTCCTTGGTTTAGCCAAGGTTAGTCCTGGTTAGACCTGGGTTAGACCTGGTTAGACCTGGGTGTATCCGGTTAAGACTGTTAGACCTGGTTTTAGACCTGTTAGAACCTGGGTTAGACCTGTTAGTACCTGGGTTAGACCTGGTTGTCCTGGGTTAGACCTGGTTTAGACCTGGTTAGACCTGGTTTTAGACCGGGTTAGGACCTGGGTTAGACCTGGGTTAGACCTTGGGTTAGACCGGGTAGTCCTGGGTTAGACCCTGGTTAGACCTGGGTTAGACCCTGGTAGACCCTGTTTAGTCCCTGGTTTAGACCTGGACTAAACAGGACAGATTATGAACCGCGGGGCCTCAAAAGCCACGACGTCGCCGAGTGAAGCAACATCATAAGTACCATAAAGAATGAGTAAACCGCACCTTTAAATCTTTACAGTCACTGTAGAGTCCAGCGAATCCACGACGCAGCTTCAAAACAAATCCCACTGGTTTTTTTCCAAGATAGATGGACAGATTCCTCTCGAAGAAACTCCTCCTCCCCGGGTCCTGATCTCTTGAGCTCTCAATGTGCTTGTCCTTTAGACGAGTATGTGGACTTGTAAGCTGATGTTACACTTGAAATCACAGGTCCTCGTTCTTTGTGCCGCAATGTGCTCCTGACTCCTGTTTGTTTGGACCAGTGTTCCTGGGACTGACCTGAAGCCTGCACACTGACAGACGGCCCAATGTCCTCCATTAAAACCACGTGATTACCCAGACTTAGTCAAATCAGCCATTAGATTCAACATCCATTAACGCCCAGCCCAGGTTTAGCCCAGTTTAGTCCCTGTTAAGTCCATTTAGTCCAGGTTTAGTCCAGGTTTTAGTCCAGGGTTTAGTCCAAGTTTAGTCCAGGTTTAGTCCAGGTTTAGTCCCAGGTTTAGTCCAGGTTTAGTCCCTGGTTTTAGTCCAGGTTTAGTCCTGGTTTAGTCCAGGTTAGTCCAGGTTTTAGTCCTGGTTAGCCAGGTTAGTCCTGGTTAGTCCTGGTTTTAGTCCAGGTTTAGTCCAGGTTAGTCCAGGTATCCAGGTTAGTCCAGTTAGTCCGGTAGTCCAGTTTAGTCTGTTAGTACCAGTTAGTGCCAGGTTAGTCTGGTTTCGCCCAGTTAGTCCTGGTTTAGCTCCTGGTTTTATGTCCAGGTTAGTCCCATTTAGTCCACGGTTTAGTCCAGTTTAGCCCCAGTTTAGCCCAGGTTACCCAGGTTAGCCGCAGTTGTCCTGGGAGTCTGGTTTAGTCCAGGTTAGTCCAGGTTAGTCCAGGTTAGTCCAGGTTTATCCAGGTTAGTCCAGGTTTAGCCCAGTGTTTAGCCCAGGTTGCCCGGTTTAGTCCTGGTTTTAGCCCAGTTAGTCCATGTTGCCCAGGTTTAGCCAGGTTTAGTCCTGTTTAGCCCAGGTAGTCCAGGTTAGCCCAGGTATCGCAGGTTTTAGCCCAGGTTTAGCCAGGTTAGTCCTGGGTAGCCCAGGTTTAGCCCCAGGTTTAGTCCTGTTTTAGCCATTAGCCAGGTTGCCCAGGTTTAGTCCAGGTTTTAGTCGCTGTTTAGCCCTAGGGTTTAGCCCAGTTTTAGTCCAGGTTAGCCCTAGTTTTAGTCAGGGTTTAATCCAGGTTTAGCCCAGGTTTAGCCTAGTTTAGCCCAGGTTATCCAGGTTTAGTCCCTGTTAGCCCAGTTAGTCCAGGTTTATCCGGTTTTTTTAGTCCTGGTTTAGCCCCAGGTTTATCTAGGGTTCAGACCAGGGTTTAGACCAGGTTCAGACCAAGGTTTAGTCCATGGTTTAGTCCAGGTTTAGTCCAGGTTCAGACCAGGTTTAGAACAAGGTTTATTCCAGGTTTAGTCCAGTTAGTCCAGGTGAGTCCTGTTTAGTCCAGGTTAGTCCAAGTTTATCCAGGTTTAGCAGGTTATCCTGTTAGTGCCTGGTTTAGTCCAGGTTTAGCCAGAGTTTGTCCTTTTGTCCTGGTTTAGTCCGTGTTTAATTCTGGTTTGAAGTCCTGGTTTAGTCCCAGGGTAGTCCAGGTGTCCAGTTTTATCCAGGTTTTAGTCCAGTTAGTCCAAGGTTTATATTTAATTTCTCTGTTTGTCTCGACAAAAACCTTAATAACCCTGCCCTCAGTAAACACTCCCTGTGGTCTGCAGCAGACGCTCTGGACACGAGACACCACTGTCCCGACGTCTCTGACGTCCTAATGATCTGACTGTCTCTGACGTCTCTGACTTTCCAATGTCTCTGACTGTCTCTCTAATGTCCTAATTCTCTGGACTGTTCGAAGTCTGTCCTAAGTCTCCGACTGCCTAAGTCTCACTGTCTTGTCCTGACTGTCTCTAATGTCTCTGACGTCTTCCTAATGTCCTGATTCTCGTCTCTAATCTCTCTGATTTCTCGTCTATAATGTCACTGTTCTCGGTCTCTAATGTCTCTGATTCTCGTCTCTAATGTCTCGATCTAATGCTCTAATGTCCCTCGTGACTGTCCTAATGTCTCTGACTGTCTCTAAGTCCTAATGTCTCTGACTGCCTAATGTCTCTGACGTCTCTATGTCTCCGTACTGTCTCCGAACTGTCTCTAATGTCTCGACTGTCTCTAATTGTCTCTGACTGTCCTAATGTCTCTGACCGTCTCTAAGTCCGACGTCTCTAATGTCTCCGACTGTCCTCTAATGTCCTGACTGTCTCTGACGCTCTAATTCTCCGATCGTCTCTAATGTCTCTGACCTGTCTCTAAATGTCCAAGTCTCTGACTGTCTCCAATGTCTCTGACGTCTCAATGTCTCTAATGCTCTGAGTCCTCAATGTCTCTGAACTGTCTCTAAAGTCTCTGACTGTCGTCTAATGTCTCCGGACTGTCTCTAATGTCTCTGACGTCTCTAATGTCTCTGACGTCTCTAATGTCGCTGACTGTCTCTAATTCTCTGACGTCCTTCTAATGTCTCTGAACTGTCTCCTAATGTCACTGATTCTCGTCTCTAATGTCCCTATTCTCGCCTGTTTTCTCAGTCTCTAATGTTCCCTGATTCTCGTCTCTAATGTCTCTGATTCTCGTCTCTAATGTCTCTGATTCTTGATGTCTCAATGTCTCTGACTGTCTCTATGTCTCTGACTGTCTCTAATGCTCGACTGTCTCTAATGTCTCGATGTCCTCCGCGTCTCTAATGTCCTCTGACTGTCTCTAATGTCTCTGACTGTCTCTAATGTCTCTGAACTGTCTCTAATGTCCTCTGACTGTCTCTAATGTCCTGACGTCTCTAATGTCTCTGACGTCTCTAATGTCTCTGACTGTCTCGACGTCCAGATGTCTCTGACTGTCTCAATGCTCCGACTGTCTCTAATGCTCTGACTCCTCTAATGTCTCCGCTCCTGTCTCTAATGTCTCTGACTTTTCTCCGACTCGTCCTAATGCTCTGACTCTCTCTAATGGCTCTGACTGTCTCCGACTGCTCTAATGTCTCGACTCCTCAAGTCTCTAATGTCTCCTGATTCTCGTCTCTAATGTCCCTGATTCTCGTCTCTAATGTCCCTGATTCTTCGTCTCTAATGTCTCTGATTCTTCGTCTCTAATGTCCCTGATTCTCTAAGTCTCTGACTGTCTCTATGTCTCACTGTCTCTAATGCCCGACCTGTCTCTAATGTCTCTGACTGTCCTTACTGTCTCTAAGTCTCTGACTGCTCTAAGTTCTAATGTCCTGACTGTCCTCTAATGTCCTGACTGTCCTAATGTCTCTGACTGCTCTCTAATGTCCTGACTGTCTCTAATGTCTCTGACTGCTCTAATGTCCCTGCATTCTAGTCTCTAATGTCCCTGATTCTCGTCTCTAATGTCCCTGATTCTCGTCTCTAATGTCTCAAGATTCTCGTCTCTAATTCTCTGATTCTCGTCCCTAATGTCTCTGACTTCTCCGACGCTCTAGTCTCTGACTGTCTCTAATGTACGACTGTCTCTAAATGTCTCCGACTGTCTCTAAGTCTCCGACGTGCTCTAATGTCCTGACTGTCTAATGTCCCGACTGTCTCCTAATGTCTCTGAAATGTCGCTGACTGTCTCTGGACTGTCTCTAATGTCTCCGCCTGTCCCTAATGTCCCTGATTCTCGTCTCTAATGTCCCTGATTCTTCGTCTCTAATGTCTCTGATTCTTCGTCTCTAATGTCCCTGATTCTCGTCTCTAATGTCCCTGATTTCTCTGACGTCCTAATCTCCTCTGACTGTCTCTACTGTATCTGACTGTCTCTAATGTCTCCGACTGTCCTAATGTCTCTGACGTCCTGACTGTTCTGAACTGTGCTCTAAATTCTCCGACGTCCTAAGCCCTACTGTCTCTAATGTCCTGACTGTCTCTAATGTTCTGAACGTTCTGAATGTCTCTTGACTGCCTCTAAGTCCTCCGACGTCTCTAATGTCTCCTGACTGCCTAAATGTCCCGACGTCTCTAATGGTGTTATGACTGTTCTAAATGTCTCTGACTGTCCTAATTCCTCCGACTGTCTCTAATGTCTCGACTGTCTCTGACTGTCCTGACTTCTCTAAAGTCTCCGACTGTCTCTAAGTCTCCGACTGTCCTCTAAATGCTCCGACTGTCTCTGAGCTGTCCTAAGTCTCTATGTCTTCTGACTGTCCTAATTCTCCGACGTCTCTAATGTCTCCGACGTTCTCTAAGTCTCGAACTGTCCTGAGCTCAAGGTCTCTAATGTGTCCACTCCTGTCAGGACTCGGGAGACGTCGGAGCAGCTGATGTGGATGCAGAACGATTTTCTGAATAAAGACGTCTTTGAATCTCACAATCAAATACAAACACAGACTAAACCTGGACAAACCTGGACTAAACCTGGACCAACCAGACTAAACCTGGATAAAACCAGGACTAAACCAGGACAAACTGCTAAAGCCAACTAAACCAGGACAAAACCTGGACTAAACCAGACTAAACAGGACTAAAACCAGGACTAAAAGTAGGAACTAAACCAGACTAAAGCAGACTAAACCAGGACTGAAACCAGGACTAAACAACTGAACCAGACTAAAGCAGGACTAAACCAGGACTGAAACCAGGACTAAAGCAAGCTAAACCCAGGCCTAACCAAACAGGACTAACCAGACTAAAACCAGGACTAAACCAGACTGAACCAGGACTAAACAGGACTGAACCAGGTCTAAACCAGACTAAACCAGACAAACCAGTCTAAACCAGGACAAACCAGGACTAAAGCAGACTAAACCAGTCTGATTTGGGAAGTGGTCAGAGTGATGGAAATTGGTGACATCATGAGCTTACCATTTAAAGACTTTTAACACAACTATTAATACACCTTATACTTAAACTACTACTACTATAAACTACTACTATATACTACTACTGGAGAGACTACTACTTACAAAACAACAAACACTACTACATATTACTACTATTAAAGACTACTACAACTACTACACTACTACTACTATACTACTATACACAACACTATACTATAACTACAACTACTACGTATAGTAGTAGTACTAGTACTACTACTATAACACTAGTAACAACTTCAGCAACAACAGCAACAAGCACAACAACACTACTACTACTACTATAACTGACTACACTACTACTACTACAACTACTACTAAACTACTACTACTATAACTACTAGTACAACTAAGAAAAACAACAACAACTACTACACGCTCTACTACTCATAACTGCTACTACTATAACTACTACTTAAACTACTACTACTATAGACTACACATAACTACTACTACAAGAAACAACAACTACTACTACTAAATACTACTACAAAGACTACTACAACTACAAACTACTAGCTACTAACTACTATATACAACTAACTATACTTAACACTACCAACACAACTGCTATACTATAACACAACTACTACGTAAACTACACTACTACACTACTATAACTACTACTACTACTGCTACACAACTACTACTAAACTACTATACTTATAACTACACTACACTACACTACAACTACTACTTAAACTACTATACTATACACTAAGTACACTAAAAAACAACAACATACTACTACTACGCTACTACTACTACTATAACTACTACTTACTTACTACTACTACACTACTACTTAAACTACTACTACTATTAACTACTACTATAACTACTAGACAAACTTACACACAACAACTACTATAGCTAACTATTAATAACTACAACTACTATGATAAACTGCTACTATATAACTACACTACTACTATAACTACTACTACAATAACTGCAACTACTATAACTACAACTATATATACTGCTACTATTAAACTACAACTACTACTATACACTACTACTACATAACTGCTACTACTATAACTACAACTAACTACTATAACTGCTACTATATAACTACAAACACTACTATAACTAACTACACTACTATAACTACTATCTAAACTACACTGACTACTATATACTACTAGTACCAACTACAACTACAACAACTACTACCACTACTACACTACTATTACTACTACTATACACGACTACTTCAACTACAACATACTTACTACATAATACTACTTACACATAATACGACTACTATAACTACAAACTAACTACTATAACACTGAGTACAACTACAACTACAACCACACTATAATACTATAACTAGCTACTCCACAACTACAACTACAACAACTACTACCACACTATTACTACTACTACTACTAATATACTACAACTTACTACAAAACTACTACTACTACTACTACTACTCACAACTACTATTAAACTACTACACTATAACGACTACTACAACTACAACTACCCAATACTACTACTATTACACTAAAAAACTACTATTACATAACTACAAACTACTACGTAAACACTACCTACTATATACTAGAGTACAAACTACAACAACAACAGCAAACAACACAAGCAACAACTGCACTACTATAACACAACTACTAACTGAAACTACAACTACTACTATAACGCTACTACATAAACACTACTAACTACACTAATACTATAAACCACTACAACTAAACTACTAGTACAAGCTACGACCAACAACCAAACACTACTACTACTCATTATAACTACAACTACTACTATAACTGCTACACTATAACTACTATACTACAACTACTACTTCACTCTACTACTATAAACAACTACTGATAATACTACTACTACTATAACACTACTACATAACTACAACTACACTATAGACTACTAGTACAACTACAAACAACCACTACTTACTACTATAACTACTACTACCACAACTACAACTACGAACAACTACTACCACACTATTACACTACTACTACTACTACTTAAACTACTAACTCATAACTACAACTACACAATAACTACTAGCTACACTACTACACAACTACACTAAACTACTATACTATAACGATCTACTTATAACTACAACTACTACCTATAAATTACTACTACTATAACTACTACTACTACTACTACTACTACAACTACTAGATAAACTACTACTACTATAATACTAGTACAATACAACAACAACAGCAACAATACAACAACACGCTAACTATATACTACAACTACTACTATAAACTACAAACTACTAACTATAAATGCTACTACTATAACTAACTACTACTAACTACAACTACTAACTTAAACTACTACTACTATAACTACTTAAGTACAAACTATAAAAACAACAACAACTACTACTATTACTATAACAACTACAACGTATATACTGCTCCACTATAACTACTACTACTACAACTACTACTTAAACTACTACTACTATAAACTACAACAACTATAACTACAACTACTACTATAACTACCAACTACTATATAACTGCTCGACTACAACAACTACACTAAACTACTACTACTATAAACTACAGACAACTACCAAAAACAAATACTACTATGACTATACTACTATCTGTAAGCGATCGACTACAACTACAACAACTACTACACAACTATAACTACTACTACACACAACTCACTTAAACTACTACTACTACAACTACAACGTACAACTACTACTACGCTTACTACTACTACTATAACTACACTAATATAATACTACTACTATAACTACAACTAACTACTATAACTACAACTACTACTTAAAACTACTACTAACTATAACACTAGGTACAACTACAAAACAACAACTACTACTACTATTACTCTACTATAAGACTACTACACTACAAGCAACTACACTATAATACTACTACATACTACTACTTAAACCACTACTACTATAACTACAAGTACGAACTACAACAACAACTACTACTAACTACCTATTAACTACTACTATACTTATACTACTATAAATACAACTACTACTTAAATCACTACTACTATATACTACTATACAGACTACAACAACAATACTACTACTCACTATTACTTACTACTATAACTACTACACTAACACTACTACAATAACTGCTACTACTATAACTACAACGACTCTATACTACTACTATAACTACTAGTAACTACAAAACAACTACTACCACTACTATTAACTACTACTATATACGACACTACTACTATCAACACTACTACTAATATATAACAATAGTACAACTACAACAACACTACACTACTACACTACTAATACACTACATAACGACTACTACAACTACAAATATATCATTAGGACTAAAATGAATAGATTCAGCTAAAAGCTAACCTAAAAGGTGGGTCTTGAGCCTGCTCTTAAATACATGAACGTTCTCGTGGTCCGACTCCCTCCTCAGGTCTAATACTGAACGTCCTGTGTCTGAGCCCTCCTCAGGTCGTGCCAGAGCGAGCCATAATACTGGAAAGAACGTTCGCCGTGAGTCTTCTGTGGACTTTAGGAATAACTAGAGACCCTGCCAGAGGAGCGCAGGGGCCGTGAAGTTCATAAAGTAAAGTTTGTCTGAAGATAAGAAGGACCAAGACCATAAGACATTTAAAAACCATTAGAGAACTTAAAATCGATCCTGAAACACACTGGGAGCAAGAGCGATCTCTAAAACCGTGTAATGGCCGCCTCCTGGTCTTCGCAGGACACGAGCTGCGAATTTTGTAAAAGTTGTAACCCTGAGATATCTCTTTTGAAGACCAGAGAGCAGGCATTACAGTAGTCGCATACAACTGGTGAAATAAAGCATCAGCGTCTCCGTGTTGGCCCGAGAGAGAAAGGGGCGGGCATGTTCTTAAGATGGTAAAAACCTATCTTTGTGATATCTTAATGTGTGGAATTTAAAGTCAGCGCAAGTCCCAAAGATCACACCACGGTCTTCACCTGTGAGGAAGGATAAAGACAATGATGTATTTTCTTTAAACGTCACATCAAACTACTAGTTGTTACTACTAGTTGTACAACTGAGTAGTAGTTTATCTACTAAGTTATAGTAGTAGTACAACACATAACTATACTTATACTATAACTACTACTACTACTATAACTACTACTACTACATAACTGCTACTACTAAAACTACTACTATAACTACTATACTACTATAACACTACTACCACACTACCACTATACTATTACTACTACTATAACTGCTACTATAACTACTACTATAACTACTACTACCACTACTATTACTACTACTACTACAATAACTACTACTACTACTATAACTACTACTACTATAACTACTACTACTATAGACCTTTAAGCGTTTGTAAACAGCCCAGGTTAGCTGGAAGTTCGATTCTTATCTATTTCCATTGTAGCTGTTGTCATAGTAACGATAAACAAAACTGTTGCTGTAAATATCAGATAAACCTTATTTTATCGTCTCAAATGTCGTTCCTCTTGTTCTGGCTCCTTAAGCCACAACAGAACCACATGTTTCAGTTTTAGTTTGACTTAAAATCACTAGTTTTAGTTTAATCTTATTTCTCTTGATCACTTCCTGCCTCCAGCTGATGTCACTGATGATGTCACTGATGATGTCAGCAGTTAAAGGGTCTATTATAACTACTACTACTACTACTACTACTACTACTACTACTACTACTACAACTACTACTATAACTACTACTACTATAACTACAACTACTACCACTACTATTACTACTACTATTACTATAAACTACTACTACTATAAGTATAAGTACATCTCTCGGTCCTGTGTCAGATGGTTTTTATTTCCATCAGCTTCTCTCTCTCTGTCGCCTCTTTTCTCTTTTCATCAGAGTTATTTCTCTGAGCTTTATCAAACTGTGCAGCTGATGAAAATATAACGTCTCCTCTCTCCTTGTCTCCTTGTCTCCTCTCCTCCTTCTCCACTTGTCTCCTCTCTCCTTCTCTCCTTGTCTCCTCTCTCCTCCTCCACTTGTCTCCTCTCTCCTTCTCCACTTGTCTCCTTCTCTCCTTCTCTCCTTGTCTCCTCTCTCTCCTCCACTTGTCTCTTCTCTCCTTCTCCACTTGTCTCCTTCTCTCTTCTCTCCTTGTCTCCTCTCTCCTTCTCACTTGTCTCCTTCTCTCCTTCTCTCCTTGTCTCCTCTCTCCTCCTCCACTTGTCTCTTCTCTCCTTCTCTCCTTGTCTCCTCTCTTCTCCACTTGTCCTTCTCTCCTTCTCCACTTGTCTCCTCTCTCCTTCTCTCCTTGTCTCCTCTCTCCTTCTCCACTTGTCTCCTCTCTCCTTCTCTCCTTGTCTCCTCTCTCCTCCTCCACTGTCTCCTCCTTCTCCACTTGTCTCCTTCTCTCCTTCTCTCCTGTCTCCTCTCTCCTCCTCCATTGTCTCTCTCTCCTCTCCCTTGTCTCCCTCTCTTCCTCCCCTCTCTCTCTCCTGTCTCCTCCTCCTCTCCACTGTCCCTCCCTCTCTCCTTCTTCCTCCTCCTCCACTGTCCTCCTCCCTCCGTCTTCTCCTCTCCCCTCGTCCACTCGTCTCTCGCCTCTCTTAGCCCCTCCCCCTCCGCTTCCTCCACAGAAACAAAGGCCACGCTTCAGTCTGAAACGGGGCTCAGTCCAAACCCTCCTAAAGCTTAGAAAAACCCTCCGAAACCCACGAATAAACCCCGAACCCTCCGCCACGGAACCGGAACCTTCCGCGGCGCGGCGCACACGCGGCCGGAACGCGCGGCTCCGAGGGTTTAAAGTGAAGTGCGAAAAGCGGAACTCCGCGGCTGAACTCATAAAAACAGCTGCAAAAAGGCCCAAAAAACAGCAGGAAAGTGGTTAAAACTGCCACAAAAGTCCAGTATCAGAGTGATCCGGTCCCGTTACAGCCGGTCCCGTGTGAGCCAGCCCCGGTACCGAGCCGTGCGTCCCGTTAGAGCCGTGAATAACCCGTTAAACGAGTCCTACCTTCGCGTTGTTCTCCTTCATCTTGTCCCTTTTCTCCAGGAGCCGAGACATTCCCCGGTCCTGGTCTGGTCCGGTCTGAACCCGGTCTGGACTCTGGGTCTGGTCTGTGGTTACGGTTACGCTTTGGATCGGTCTGGTCCCGGTGCGCGCGTGCGGAGGCTCTGTCCCCGGTGCGCGCGCGCGGAGGGCGGGTTTGAGCTCGGCGGTTTC